>PVLD010007072.1:0-94583 GCA_004027595.1 Dinomys branickii
AAAAAAAAAAAAAAAAAAAAAACCACACTACAAATCCTTTAAACTCCCTAGGATGGCTAAAGTTAAAAATATTTCCAAAGTGCTACTCTGATATCTTCATATGTTTAATAAAGCAGATTGAGTCTTAAAGTTGATAGTTTACATTTAATACATTTAGTCAAAAGAATCAAAACATTTGGAAAGGTGGGCAACTTTACTCTGACTACTATATATAAGAAACTTTAATTGAGAATCTACTCAAACATAAATACCTCTAGATATTTAACTTATATTTGTAATGATCAACAAATGTCTCACTCCAAATAGGAGCAAGCTACTTAGCCTGTCCAAGCTGTTAAGATCTTTGAGTTATGTGGGTTTAGTCAATGAGACCATTTATGCAAAATTTCACACACAGAAAAAACTAAGTAATTTCTATTATGTTTTTGTTGGGTCAAAATAAAATCGTGATCACTAACTCTTCAATGTACTTTAAGAGGGTAAGGAGTCAAAGAAGCAGAAGGGGCATTAAAACATCTATTTGGTCTTTGAGATTCCATGGTGTAGGTAACGTACATTTCTTTGTCACCCTGCTGGAGCTTGTAATCTAATGTTACTGACCTGTTTTTATTCCACGTAATATATTTTCCCGTGAAGACTAAAAGTTGACCATACTTTGAAGAATTTTACTGAGAGATTTAATTTTTATTTAATAACACAGATCCAAAGGTGGGAGAAAGAGTGGTCTGGTGGTTGGAGGAGGGATAGGGATATCTGTCTTTTATCACCTCAGGAGTAATTGATGTGTCAGTTTGTATTAAAAACTTTGCAAGGGTTGTGACATGCTGTATCTCCCCCAGGTCTCTTTCAGTTTTGTTGAAGTCATGCTTCATAGGCAAAAATATATTGGACTCTAGTACTATACTATTCAACAGGAATTACTTTAAAGGGAATTGCAGATGAAGAAAATAATTTTTATCAAAAAATCTATCATCTATCTATCTATCTGATCTTAGTGAACAGCTTGTGACTACCCAAGCCAGAATCTGGCAAAGGCCCTTAGCTCCTATCTAACCCTGAAAGTATTATAGCAGCTTAAATCATTTCAGTTTTATATTTTGCTTGGAAGAAATGACCTTAGGTGAATGATTCCCCTGAAAGCGATCCTACACCATTATTTATGTACTGGCTCTAAGTCACCATTTCTCTTTCATTTTGAGCTCTTTATTTCCCTCCTTAGAATCTGAATCTTAGACCTTTTTTGTTTGATAGTTGGCTTTTTCCTTCCTTGTTCAGATACATTATATCAGTATAGTATATTCTGCATAACCTTTGAAGTGTTATAAAACAGAAAAAACTTCTATAAATTTAAAAATACTTCTTACATTTTCAGTACATAATGTTTACATTTGTTTTAAAGAACTGGTACATGTACATAACACTTAAGTTTTAGACAAATGACTTAGCTAAAATAATCACTGATTACATTTCCTAAAAATGAAAACTTTTATAGAATATATCAATTAGAATGTTTTAGACTGCACATAACCAAATATCATGACTAAAGTTGGCTCAATAATTACTTGTCGTTTGCAATTAATAAGAGTTTCAGTGAAAAGGAAAGTGCTAGGCATGTCACTGGCAGTGGTTCAGTCATTCACTAAAGATACAGGTTGCTCTGCTGTGTTCAGTTCTGGCTTCATTTTAAAGGTGGTTGTGTCATGGTTGCAGCAGAGAAATCTTCAACAGCACTTCTTTCAACATGATCCAGATTAGGATGTATTTGCACATCTCCTTTCTCATGCAAATTTCCAGGAAAATTAATACGTAAAGTGACTTACACCAACATAGCTGCACAAAGTGCCCCAACGTCATCTTATCCTGAGGTTTGTTGGTTGTTGTTCCCTTTAAAGGAGAATAGTTTAGATAGATGATCAAGAATTTTGCCTAATGGTTTGATTCTTCATCTGAAGGTGGGGTCAGTGATTTAAATCTTTGACCAGTTGGATTATGAGGTCTTAATACATACACAAGAGAAAAAAATTAAGTTTAAACATTATACCGAATTCAGAGTTCAGAGGAAATAAAATGGAACATATCTATGTCTTTTTTATGACTTCAGAAGTACGACCTGATAATTTGGTTGGTTTTGAAATCTTAGAGACTTGAGTTCATATATCTTCTCGAGATTTATTGTTCATATCTATGGGTCAAGTATTCTAAGCATCACTGTTCATCTCTATAAATGGAGAATATTGTGCTTTATTAATTACATTAGCATTTAACAGCTGTCAAGTTACTGACATGTTTTCTCTTTTCTACGTCTACAGACTTATCCCAAATCAGTCAGCACAAGGGAGTGCCAGGAATCCCCTGTTAAGTATGACAGGAAGCTGAGGCTCCCTGAGCTTTCTGTAGCTAACTTCAGAGGAAGCCTGCATGGCTCTCTCCTCAGAGCAGAGCTTGCTGCTGGATTCATGAAAGATCTTCCTCATATTCCCCAGCAAAAGTTCATGTAGTGGATGGATTTTTTTAAATCATAGGACATTGAAGCATGAACTACATAAAAACTCTCCAGCTTTTACTATAGTAATACCAGGAGAAAAAGCAAGGAAAGCAAAACTCCAAATGAGAAGTGGGGATCTTATCAATATGGCTGTAACCTGTGCATCTCAGATATCAGTGGGAAGCAAAAAGATGACTGAATTGTAAATTATATAATATATGCTTACAAGAAGATGCTTTGTAAAAGTATACCCAAGCATCTGAACATCTACTTTTTATTTATTAAAGTAAAACAATGAAAAATATGCATTCCATTATTCATAATGGAGTAAAAATTTTAGTCTTGAAAACTCAGTTAATTTCCCCCTTTTTTCTAGTTTGTTTTTCTTTAAATCAATTGGTTATGGATATCTGGGTGTTGTAGTCAGGGTTTATGAGGGAATAGATTTAACACAGGACATATAACTTAAGTCAAATCTGTTCATGCACTAGAGACTCAAAGAATCTAGCTGAGGGTCAGCTACCATGGAGATGTCCTGCAAAATCCAACTGTAGACCTAGAGCCCACAACAATGTCTTGTGCAAATCTGTATCATGGCTTTGTAGGGTAAGAGCCCAAAGGTCAATGGTGAAAGCTAGAAAATCTGTACCAGTAGGATGAAGGATCTTCGCCAGCAGACTGAGATATCTGCACTTGAGTCAGGAAGTGATGCTCAAGGTAAGGACCATAGCTCTCCCCAAATAGAACGGCAGCAATCCTCAGTAACAATGAGGAGGACAGTCCTCCAGTGATAAGAACAGCTGAGTTCAGGAAAACCAGACTGACGAGGTTCTCCAGGAGAATCAGCAGTGCACCCGCTTCCAATCCAGTTCTCCGTGCGTGCCGTTGGCAGTAATCCTCAGGTGGGCGTTCTGCACCCAGAGCCATGCTGATTCAGTTCAGCTGGGTGTTGTACATTGACCACTGGTTAATCCACCACATGGAGTGATGTGAAAAAAGTGACTCTTTTGTAAGGCTCTGTACCCTCAATCTAGTTTCTGAGACATCAAATACATGTGTGCACGTAGATATGTACACACACATTGAGGTTGACTATACTTGATGGCTTATCAATTCTGTATTTGTTTTAGAAACAGTTTTTGAATTAAATCACATAAAACTAGGTATTAGTGATGATTTAAAGCTGGTTTAAACTTCAGCCAAAATAGCAATTTAAAAATCTCTCTAATCCACCAATACATCAAAGCTGCTTTTACAAAGTGGTTTACATTTACCTGGGCACACTGAAAGTGTTCACCTGGAATTGGTACTCCAAAAGGAAGGCAGCCTGTAATTTAGTAGAAAAAAATGCTTACAGTGGGATTATATAGAACTGTCATATACTGTCATCAGGAATATCTGTTATCAGTAGTTTATATTTATATTAACCTTTCTTCTGAATATTGCATAGTAATAGAGCTAAGAGCATTAATTATTCAGTTTCTATAGATATTTACCATTTGAAAAAAAAACATCAAAATTTCACTGTCCATCCACATGACGTAATGTGTGAGCTGCACACAGGCAGTGTATGATCAACCAGTTAGCATCCTTGGGAAAATGACTATAGAACTCTCAGAAACACCAAAGTCCTAGCATATTCAGATCCCTTACAGAAAATGAAATATATCCCTAATACCTATATATATCCTCCTGTATGCTTTGAGTTATCTCTGAACTCCTCACAATACCTAGCACAATGTAAATATTGTGGAAGTATATGATATGTTGTGCTATTTAGAGAATAATGACATAATGAATATATGAATGCCGGAGACCTTCCCGTGCCAGTTCGTTCACAAAGTCAAGACTGGCAGCAGGTATCTGCAAAGCAGGGACCACATAGGATCGGTGTGCAGCCTCTTTCTCTACTCTTTATTAATAATCATAGCTTTACAGATATTCATTGTACTATTGATAAGGGATGGTTGGAGACCTGAAGAACCAGAAACGAAAGTCATTAAGGAATCAGAGACCAGGATGAAAGGCACCCCTTCAGGGTTGAAAGGGGAAGTAAAGGCCACCACAGAGATTTGTGTCAGTCCCCTACCTCCTGTGTGGCGCTCTTCTCCCACCAGAACTGGAGAGGAGCGCTGCGTGGGCCTCAGTGCATAAGGAAACATTAGGTGAAGGCCCTGTGTGTGCTGGACTGGCTCTAGATGGAGATGTTGTAAATGTGGGTCCTGTTGTCTAGTAGACAAATGAACAATACTTTGAAAAATTATACCTAATCAAGAACGCCTAGTGACTCATCTTTTGCTTCCTTTTATGTGCTTCAGAAAAGTTGATTTCCTGCTAGGACTGGGGCTGGACAGTCAGTCAACCATGTCTGAATCTGTAACCAAAATAGCAATCTCATTGTATCTAGGAGTTTCATATGTAATCGTAAAAGTATATGATAAAGCAAAAAATATTTCTCTGTGTCAGAGGAGCCTTGCTCCCCTGTCCTACTAGAAGGACCTCTACTGTCTGTGTTTGTCTTTTTGATCCTGTCATTCCCTCCTGCAGGAATCTCCTGGAACTGCTGCAGTTGGACCAAGGCATACGAACATGCTTTTTCTCCTTTTTAAATATGTTAAATTAGTGACTGGTTTAGCCTTTGGATATGAAACCCACAGCTACCAAATATATCTTGTCTAATATAACAGAATTCATATGCAGCCAGTCATATGCTATCATGCAAGATGTTGCCTGAAGGTTTGATTTTTCAGGAGAATATCAAAATTGAGGATTTTTAAAGATGTGAATATTGACAGACAAAATCAATGTTAACTAAAAATTTTACATTTACATATTGAAACAATTTGAAATAATTACAAAAATTCTAAATGTTAGCAATTTATATAAAACATTTAGCACTTTAAAATTCAGTAACTGTAAATGGAAAATAGTTTAAAATTAGTAAGGCAATAGTTAAAGTTATTGAAAGTTGTAAATAGTTGAATCATTTAAAGATATTTTAAACTTGTTAGAGAGCAAAAGGAATCATGTTTGTAGATGAGACTTCATGCACTCAGCTCACTATTACAGTCCTCTCATGTCAGGCATAGTGGTCAGCTGGTCAACTGACAGAAGTTTCATGGAGAGATGTTTTCACTTCTTGAGAAAACGGACATTCATTTTGGTTTGTTTGGGACCATGCTCAAACAACTTGGTGCATATTAAAATGTAATCTCATTACTGACATGAAAAAAGCATATTCAAGGAAACAAAAATATGGCAAGAAAATTAAAAAAACACTAGAATCTTTAGAAGAATGTTTAGGAGGGGTACATTATTTGAACAAATGACTATATGCAAATTTCTTGTATCAGATAAAGGGGAATTTAATTTAAAATTTCAAAGTCCTTTTCCTTGGTAATCTAATACTTAAAATAACAGGAAAACAGACTCAGTCATACAGTTGCTGAGTGGGAAAGCTAAGACTCAAACCTTTGTTTTTATTTATTTATTTACTCCAGAACGGTTTTCTTTTAATCTTAAGACTGCAGTGAATAGATTGGTGCATATTAACAGTGTCTATAAAGCACATGTGGTGTTGGGCTCTGAGCTTGTCTTTCTGTAAGACCTTCACCTCTAAGAGCTTGATTTTATTCTGTGATAAAAGCCAGAAATTTATATGAGATAATTTGAAAGGCCTAGGTCTCATAAAGGAATTATTATTCTGAAGACTGATACAAAAGCATTAAATTTCACAATGACTAGGACTTTTCATCATCCCTGGCTTAAATTGCTTTAAGCATTTAAGAAACACTTTCAAGTAATAAAGCAATTTAGACATTTTAAATCTACATTTAACAACTACCAGCTTTTATCTACTGAAGAAACACTTTCCATGGGAAACTGAACACTATAAAAATCCTGCAGGGAGATTTTTTCCAAGCTTATCTAGCCCAGATGAGAGAGTGACATTTCAAGAGAAAGCTGAATAATGTTTTGCTCTTGATGAATAAAAAGAATGATTAGAGACAGATTAGTGATGTGAGCCACAGAGGTGGTACAAAAAGAAAATTTGCAAGGTTGGTTCCTGGTGGTTGTGTCATATATTTGTTCACGGTACAAAATTGTGTTGGATTTGTTGGCTGATTCCCCTTGACAGTAGATCAGCTATCACAGTGATTTAAATGAATTTAGTTGAAAAGACTCTCTTATTTTGGACCAATGTATATGCTGTTTCAAAATTAAAACCTCAAATAAAAGAACAATGCTTCTACAGAATTTCATTTCATGTAAAATATTTATGTAAAGATTTTTTCTTCCATCAAGAAGCTTAAGTGATTTGTTCAGAGAACTTGCAACAAAATCTTGATAACTAATGTGACATCATCAAACCAATTAAAAATGAACACATTTTTCCTGTGATCTCTCACATTTTCTATTTCAGTAGTATGACAATGGTTGTTTCCTCTGATTACAAAGTTCAGATCAGTAATAAATTATTTAATTACATTAATTTACTGAATAATGAACTATTTTTAAAGATTCACACCAACTTTCTTTTTTTTTTCCTCTTACAGATCTTTTTTAACAGATGGGAAAATTTCAATACACTGATTATACTGTTTATAGAACAAGATTACTGTTACTCAAAGGTCTGCTTATTGTAAGTACTTCAACCCAACCTACCTAAAGGCAAGGCAGTAAAGGAAGCAGCCACTGGAGAATCAATGACGTCACTGCCCCTAGTAGTGCCACCGTATTCCTATTATTATTTCCATTTGGTGAATTTAGTTTTACTGGATGTGGCATAGGTAGGCAATGCCATCTGTGATTTGGATTTTTTCTTATGTTTTTTAATATTGCTGAGAACCCACAGCGTTGCCCATCATTGACAAACACTGTACTTACCTATGCCTTCATCTCTGCTTTACATCATTTTTAGTTGTCATGAAAATCAAACTAGAAAGATTTTTTTAAAGCAGTTCTGTCCAGAATCTCATTATCCTCTAGTGATGCCCATGCATTGAGCAGGCTGCAGCCATCATGAAGATCTGGACTTCAGATGGTGTCTTTGAGCACACATGGGAAACTGTTCCGACAGCGGCAATGCAGCTGCAATGCAGAAATATGCAAGGCCTATGTAACTGTGTGGTTGGAGTTGATGTGCTGGACAGTCATATAGATCCCTCTGGAAAGCCCCACAGCCAGAGACTTCTCAAAGGGGACTGTTTTCCATTGTGAAGTCTAGTACCGGTGCAGGAAGAACCAAAACACATGTTCAAGGACATTCTATAATTGGTTCTGTAGAGAAAACAATGGAACTTCAGTCAGTAGTATTTCATGGTTTCCGTAGTTGAGAGACTCATACAAACTACACTCTTAAATATACAGAAAAAAAACTGTTTTGACTCTGGAAGCCAAAATCACAGTGAAGTGTTAGCCTCATGAGTCGCCTTGAAAAACTGAGGGCACGAACGGTGTCTTTAACATTAATAAAGTCCTGAAGCAATGGATTGAGTAATACACGAATTAAGAGCTGAGTTGGAAAAATTGGTAGCTTCACCAAAGAAAGTGCACAAATACCAATGGCAGGGCCAGCAGAGAAAAGATGAAGCTGGCACACAGTATCAGGCTCCAAGGGCCATCTGTCTGTTATTTTTTGTGACAATGTCTTGCTGTGCAGTTCAGGCGAGCCTTGGGCTCACTTTGTAGCCCAGCGGGTCTTGAACTCACAATGATCCTCCTTCATCTGCGTCCCAAGTGCTGGGATTACAGGCCGTGTGCCGCCATGCCTGTAACCTCTTTTAATACTGCGGAACAATTGGTATGGACACTGAGTCTGCTTCACACAGAGTATTAAAGGTTTTTAGGCATTGCAACTTACCTAGCTTTGGACCAAACCCAGTAAAAAGCAGAACCACCTCTTATATTTGCAGAGTGGCCTTGCTGAGACAAACTCGCCCACTGTTCATGAAGGAAATCACTTTGAAAGGAAAAACTGTATAGTTGTAAAAGACATTAATTTGTGTAAAACAACTTGCTCCACTAAAATCCACAGTGTCTTACATTGGTACTTAAATGATAATTTTAGAGTGAAAATTATCACTAAAATAACGTATCACCCCAACAGAAATGTATTATATTAAAGAGTCTTGTATTGGTTTGCCAAAATTTATAACTTAGAAAAGATATTACCTTCCTTGGATTTTTATGTTAGGACTTAGGCATTCTCTACTGGGGGCTTGTTATGGTAACTAAAACATAAAGTCATTACCTAAGAAAATAAGCAATTTACTCCAATGAAGCTACAAAAGAAGATAAATACAGATTAATTTGTCTTATAAAAATACACCCATGCCTAGAGGGCTTGTATCTTTTCTGCTCAAATTCTTACCCCTTAATGAATTTTTCTTAAACTCTTCAGTCCTGGTACCATGTGATAATTTGCCCAGAAATTTTTCTTACAGAATTTGTCCTTACATGGGAACAATTTGGCAGTATTTGCACAATGTCTGGAAGAAAGGTCTTTTCCTGAGATGTATAATAGGCAAATGTGTGTGGATCACTGATTAGACAAGGCAGACAGGAGGTGAATACATGAGAGATGAAATAGGACTCAGTATCTGTCAAAGAACATCTTGACCTGACTCACACTCCAGTGGAAAATGGAAAACAGCAGGCAGATTGGGATTTTACAGTAAAATATGGTCAAAGGAGCTTTTTTAATATGTAGTTACAACTATGGCTGTTGGCCCCTTATAATGACATTTGTAAAATGTGAAATCCTCTCATGTCCTCATGCTCTGATAACTTTGATATTTCTACTGTTTCCTGGATTCTTTATGGAAGGTTCCACAGCAATGAAAAAAACACATTTTGAGGATCACATAAATTAAAAGTGTCCCATTTTGAATCAGCAAGTACCACTAGACAAAGTTTTAGAAAAGGCAAACCTTTTAAACAGAGTTCAATATGAACACCAAATGAGACATGGAATTCCATTATTAATAAAAATAGTGCAAAAGTCTCACACACGTTATTGCACTTTAGTCAGAGTTGCCATGCATTCTTTCTTCTTTGACGCCTTCGTTTTACAAAAGTATGAATTGAGACCTCAGGCGGCTTGTCAGCTCCGGCTTCTGTATCAGCGTTTTACTCCCTATAATATTTGCTGAAAATGTGCAAATAATTCTAGACTATGGAACTGAGTCAAATCGCCTTACTAAAAGCATTCCCTACTATGCATAATAAAAATGCAAACAAATAACCTCTGATGGGGCCCTGGAAGAAATCGAGGTGATCAATAGCTGTAAGTGTGGGAAAAGCCTCTTATTAAGATGACTCTTCAGATCTGAAGAAAACTAAAAGTGAATCTTCAAGTGTCTGTTTCTTTTTACTGTGGAGCAAATGAGATATCAATACGTGAAGTAAATCGCAGGCTACTGATTAGCTCATCTTACGCAGTATCTGTTTTACTGTTTTAATCAATATTGTGGCGAATAATTATTTTCTTTCTACAGATGGCTTAAAATTTCAGCGGTTTTTATGAAGTTTGGATCAGTGGAATCTGTACTGTGCATCTTTGAAACCATCTGGCTTTCCCAATAGTTTTAGGTACGCATTTTTGCATACGTACCTCTTAAATTGCTTTCTAAACAAAACTGAAGCCATTTAAAATGCCTCTGTCAATGCAGACAAAGGTAGCATTACTTTTGAGACTAAATCCTTATGTAAAACATACTATCCTAATAAATAACAACGATGAAACACAAACCCTACCAACATGCATAGGCAAAACAAGTATAAAGTCTTCAAAAATTTCAAAAAGCACTTGAACGAGGGTCACCGTCAGTACCACAGAGGACACGGAAGTGAGGAGCGTCGGGAAAGGATGGAGGGGCTGATGGCTGCAAGTGCTGGAAAACAGAAAAATTACAGTCTGGCAAGGGGCACAGGTGCACGACAGCAGACCCTGGGAAGGTTCTGCATCTCCAGTAAAGGGGAAGTATAACAAAAGCAAAGGCCCAGAGCAGCCTGGCAACTTTCCAGACTTAACACAGAAGTGACTTTTAGTTACGAGAGGCTGACGAGGGACGGTGTGGGAGGGGATAAGGAGAGGTTGCTTCATGAGTTCAAAACCAGTTAGATGAATAGGGTATAAGCTTAGGGTTCTGTGGTATAGTTTGTTTATTTATTTATTTATTTTTTGGTACCAGGAATCGAATTCAGGACCTTGTGCTGCCAGACATGTGCTTGTGCCACTGAGCTATATCCCCAGCCCTCTGTGGTACAGCAAACAGTAACTTACTGTATACTCCTAAGCAGCTAGAAAACAGGATTTTGAATATTCCTGACCAAAAAATGATTAATAATTGAGGTTATGGATAGGCTAATGACATAGTTTTCTTATATCAGTATATCACACTGTCCAATACATACATATATATATATATATATATATATAATTATTATGTATCAGTTAAAATTGTTTTCTCAGTTTTCCTCCCATTACAGTGTCTTAGACTGAAGAGAAACAGCCAGAGTGGAGTCCATACCAAGCAGGATAAAGAAAGCAAGGGGTATGGAAAGTCTAGCTCAAAGACAGGGAAGAGCAGAGGCAGCGAGAGGTCATGTGCTTTGAACACTGGACACATGCAAAAAAAGAGCCAGCCCTGTGGTGTGATATTCTGAGAGATGCCTCTTCCAAAAGGGAAGAACCACGCATTCCTACAAACACATTTCACAGAGTTATCTTGAGGTCCCATGTCTTCCAAAATTCTCACGAAAAAATATAAAGGGAAGCAAAAGAATATTTTCTTACAGGGAACAAAACGTGCCAGAAACACAAATATGAAAGAATAACGTAAATAAGAATTGTCCTAGATTTCTGTTTTCCAAAGGTCATCACTGAAATGGCTGGAGGTTCAGACAGCGTATATAGATATTACAAACGAATGAGCAGGCGTTTGGGAGTGCACGTGCAAACTGTTTTTGTGTTTCTTATACATTTAGTGACAGTAAAGGTGTAATTTTCATAAGTGGTCCTGGGTATAATATGAAAAAAGTGACTAATTTCGAGGCATACTAATTCTACTATCTCCTTTGTCCAAGTAAGCCATTGGCTACACTGTCAGTGTGAAGGTAGATACAGAGGTGAGGTATATAAAGGAAGGAAAAGTCCTTTACCTTGTGGCTAAGGTAGAAATATTATATAAAGTCAAGACGATTTAAAATTTAATATTTTAATATGTGCCATATGTACTAATTGCCACATGTAATTATATGACTTTAGAGTTATTTATATCTTTATCTGTCCATATAGTGTGTGTAGGTGTTTGTGTGTGTGTGTGCACACAGGGGAGTATAACTGCCAGAATCCAATGACGCTGAGCATGATGATCCAAACTGTGTTTTGGAAGGCCTTTTCCACTCTATGAAATCAAGAATTTTTGAGTAAATGATTGATTCTGGGTCTTATGCGTGGAATATGAAATATGAATGAGGAATCCACTATGACCAACTCAAAGGGGTTCAGGAGCCTGCTTGTGGAGGTATCTGCTGACTAAAATGAGAACACTTATACTTTAAAATGAACTTTCAGAGCCTGTTTAAAACTCATAATGGTGTGGCTTCTTTGAGGGGATGATGTATAATCAATTACTTGTCTTGGAAATTGACAAATTGAAACATTTAGCATATCTTTTGAATAGAAACTGTACCATAGTTAACTAAATAGAAGATGAACATAGCTCATCTTTATATTTTAATGAAAGTACTAATGAAAAATGGAAACCACTTTGCAATCTCCAGAAAAGGCACTAATACCGTGAAAGAGATCATTCATAAGACCTCATGTTTATAACCTAATGCTTTATTTATAATCTTTCATAGTTGATATATAATCCATTTAACAATGCTGTCCCTTTTCAGAGTGTACATTTTAGTGGTGTTTAGTGAATTCACAAAATTGTCAGTGATCTTCATCTCATTCCACAATACTTTTACTCCTGATAAGAACAGTGCAATTCATTAGCAGTCACTCTCCCTCCTCTTCAAACATTAGCGACCCCTAATTTGTGTTCTCTCTCTAGTTGCCTATTTTGGACATTTCATGTAAATGGAATGATATGGTTATGTGGCTTTTGTTACTCGTTTCCTTCACTTCATAGGATATGTATCCATGTCGTAGCATGTCTCGGCACTTACTCTTTTTTTTATTTTAAAGAGGAAAGAAAACAAAATAACAAAGATAAAAACAAAACACAAAAACCAATAAAAGTGATACAGAATTTCAAAACAAGATGACAGGAAATTAACAATGGTTGTTACAGTACTTATTGTTATCTACAATGAAATTGCTCAGATTACCAGATGTGAGAATGCAAGGTTGATCAAACAATTAAGAAGAATAAAAGATAATAAAAAATTAGAAACAATATAGTTTCACTAATCAAGATGGTAAGAATTCAACAATGGTTGTTATATTGCATATTGTTGTCTACAAATTAGTTGTTCACATTACCAGATCTAAGCATGCAAAATTGGTAAAAGAGATTTAAGCATGAACTGTTCCTTTCAATAAACCAATAGACATCAGTGGTTCAATTATCCCTGCTATCCCTGTACATACATATATATATTTCCCTTCCTTCTTTCTTTTTTTAAATTTATTTTTATTTCTTTTAAGTATAAAAAATAAACAAGAAAACAACAACAACAACAACAAAAATTAACAAAAAGACACAAAGCAGCACAAGAGCAGTACAATCAAAATTGAATTACAGACACAGTGACAGGGAATCACCAATGGTTGCTACACCACACATTGACAACTTCAAAGTGCATGTTTCTGAAATCACATATAGACATATAATCTTGATCAAACAATCATGAACTATTCCTTATCATAAAGCTACACAAGTCAACAGGGGCTCCAGATTAGCCATCCTGCATATACACAGATAGATACATATCTGTCCCTTTCTTCCCTTTCCTCCACCCCTCATCCCACCTGCTCCCTACCTTTGAGCAGATTCCCTTCACATCCCCCAATCCACATTCCCATCTTCAGATTCCTACACCAGTGATACAATGCGCTGCCTGCACATGAACCTTTGATTTATTTCACTTATGAGTATGATGTCCAATTGTGACCATTTGCCGACAAAGGCCCCAAATCCGTCCCTCTTCACACTTGAGTAATATTCCATTATATAAAAATGCCACATTTTTTTAATCCAGTCCTCTATGGATGGACCTTTGGGTTGCTTCCACAATTTAGCTATTACAAATTGTGCTGCTATAAACACGGGTGTGCATATATCACGGTGATATGATACTTTCATATCTTCTGGGAAAATACCCAGAAAAGGAATAGCTGCGTTGAATGGGACCTCTAGACCAAGTTTGCTAGGGAATCTCCAAACCGATCTCCACAGTGGTTACACCAGTCTGCATTCCCACCAACAGTGCAGAGGAGTTCCTATTTCTCCACAGCCTCACCAGCATTTGTTATTGGATGATTTCTTAATGCTGGCCAATCTTACTGGGATGAGATGAAATCTCAATGTTGTTTTCATTTGCATTTCTTGAATGACTAAAGATATAGAACATTTTCTCATATATTTATTTGCCATCCGTATTTCTTCATCTGAGAAGTGTGTATTCATCTCAGATGCTCATTTCTGGATTGGGTCTTTGAATTTGGATGGGTTCATGTTTTTTAGTTCTTTGTATGTTCTAGATAGAAGACCTTTGTCTGAGGGACAGCCAGCTAGGATTTTTCCCAATTTGTGGGTTTTCTTTTTACTTTGCTGGTGATTTCTTTAGATGTGCAAAAACTTTTCAGTAAGATGAGGTCCCAGTTATTGATTCTTTGAAGTGTTTCCCTTGCAGTTTGACTTTTGTTCATGAACTCTCTGCCTACTCCTATGTCTTTAAGATTTTTATCTACTTTCTTTTTCAATAGATTTAGAGTTTCTGTTTTAATATTGAGATCTGTGATCCACTTTGACTTGAGTTTGGTGCATGGTGATAGACTTGGGTCTATTTTCATTTTTTGGCAAGAGGCAAGCCAATTTTTCCAGCACCATTTATTAAACAGGCTATCTTTTTTCCAGTGAGTTTTTTGGTCCCTTTGTCAAATATTAGGTGGCTGAGTGTGTTTGTGGTTATGGCTGCATCTTCCAGTCTGTTCCACTGATTCCCCAGGTCTGTTTTTTAGCCAGTACCAGGTTGATTTTATTACAGTAGCTTTGTAGTATAATTTCAGGTCAGGGATTGTGATTCCACCTGACTTGTCCTTGTTGCCAAGGATTGCTTTTGCTATTCTGGGTTTCTTCTGGTTCCAGATGAATTTAAGGCATGCTTTCTCTAGATCTGTGATGTATGTTAATGGTAGTTTAATGGGAATTGCATTAAATCTGTACAACAATTTTGGTAGTATGGTCATTTTCACAATGTTCGTTCTTCCTGACCATGAGCAGGGAATGTTTTTCCATTTATTGAAATCCTCATTGATCTCTGTTTTCAAAGTACTGTAGTTTTCATTGAATAAATTCACACTTATTCTTCTTTGTAGTTAAACAGTGTTTCATCAGGTATGTGTGCTGCATTTTGTTTACCCATTAAGGAATTTGTGGATACATCGGTCGTTTCTATTTTTTTATATTGTGAGTAATGGTACTGGGTGGGTACAATGGAAGATTATTAACTTACAAGTGATAAATAAGGATATTTTATATGAATATTTATGTAGACATGTTTTTAATTCTGTTACGTTCTAAAAGTAGTACTAAAATTACTGAGTCACATGGAAATTATGGAACTTTATTGAACAATAGTCAATTGTTTTCAAAATGATCTACAATCGACTTTTTCAAATCACAGTGATTGAGACTGCTTCTAATGCCGTCACTTCATCCACTGGCTGATTTACTGGAAATGTAGAAGGCAGAAAGATATGTTGATCTGCACCATGACTGAACAGTCTGCACAGTCCCCACTGAGGAAACATGCTTATTAAATGAATTAAATTCTTTAACAGATAAATTACAAGGAAAGAAAGGGATGGAAGTGGAACATGTATATATCAGATGAGGCTTAAGACATGCTTTAAGGGAGGGGTTGGGAGAAGCAGTGTCCTAACATGCTTAGGGATGATAAAGAAAAGCAAAGAAGCACAGGTAGACATATTGACACACTCTCTGCAAATCACTTCTTCTCATCAAAAAATAGGTTGCAATAAATTTCACAAAGAGTTTAATAAGGTGAAGACTTAAGTTTTATTTGCGTTTCACTTATACATCATGGTGCTTAGTTATTTACCTGGCGAATATCTGAGACCAGCTGTTTTATTTCCTCTTGTGTGTTTGCCTATATTTTCAGATAGTTTGAGTAACCATTTTAAGTATTAGACCAATTACAACTCGACTGCTTAATTGAGAGGAAGGCACAGAGATCTACATGCTCCCTGCCACCACACGTGAGTAGCCATTCCCCATTATCAATATTCCTGTTCCCAGAGAAGTGCATTAGTTACAATGGATCAACCCATTTGGATGCACCATTATTCTCCCAAATCCATGGTTTACATTAGGGTTAACTCTTGGCATTATATTTATCATGTGTTAGGATAAATGTAAAATGACATATCTACCATTGTAGTATCATACAGAATACTGTACCAAGGTAACTTGGTTCACCAATGCTCCTATTTGCAAATAATTCAGTTCACAAACAAAAGCACTCAGTAAAATTTTACTTCTATTTGCAAATCCCTCATTGGATGATAAATGATAATGGTCATCTCCACAAGAACACAAATGCAGCTGTCTTCCCCCAAATCATAAAACAAATCAAGTTCATAAAGCGAGGTACCATTGTAGTTTCACTGTCCTAAAAATTGTTGGAGTTCTGCCTGTTCATCTGAGGTGGATTGACCACTCGTGGTCAACTTGTAACACCCAGCTGAACTGAACCAATGTCATGCTTGCTGAGTGTAGAGGGTCCGCCTGAGGTTGTTGCCAGAGCTCAAAGAGAAAAACTGGAGAAGAAGGCAGATGTTGGTTCTCTTAAAGGACCTTGTCACGATGGCTTTCCTGATATGAATGTGGCTGCTGTCATCACTGAAGGAACTCCAGGCCTTGTTATTGCTGAGACTGGCTACGGTTCACTTTGAGGAGCTCTGGTCCTTGCTTTGAGCATCACTTCCTTGCTCTGAGGGGAAGATGGTGCACTGTTCACTGTCCTAGAAAAGCTTGTCACTCTCATTTTCCTGATTTGGACTCAGCTGTTCTCATCATTGGAGGAGCTCAGGACTTCCTTCATACCTTTTGGGGAAGCTCTGGTTCTTTACTTTGAGTGTCAATTCCTGCCTCCAGTGAAGATCCCTCAGCCTGATAGCATAGATCATTTATCCTGCTGGCACAGACTTTCTAGCTTCCACCACTTACATTTGGGCCTTCCCAGGGCAAATACACGAAACAGGCCTGCATGTGACATTGTCATGAGCCCTTGGAGTCCAGTTAGGCCTGGGGGAGCATTGTGCTGGGCTCCAGGCCTTTGGTGGACTCATATAGGACATTGCTGTGGGAACCAGGCCTTGACCTGGATTCTTAGGTCTTACTGCCTGGGCAGACTTCCTGCACTCTATTTGTATTATAATCTTATAAATTATGTGTCCTGCATTGTGCCCCTTGAAAAATCCCGAACTACAACATCATACCTCCCCCTTACCTAACCCTCTGGCAACTAATGATCACTTTACCATCTCCATAGTTACATATTTGGAATCATATTGTGTGTAATTTTTACTATTATCTTCTTTCTCTTTCTAATATGTATTTCCTCTATTTATTCATATCTTTAAAGTTCATTATGTAATGAGATTTTTAAACTCACTTCTAATGTCTCTACTCATTCTGCTCTCATAAACAGTAACATGGCCTAATTTTCAGGAAGGAAAATTTCTTCCTCTAGATTTATTCCCTACAGCCTCAACCACTAATGATGGAATATCACAAAGTCAACCTGACTATAATGATTCTGCAGAAGGAACAGGGCAGGATTTAGTGTGAGTGTTGTGATTTTAAAAAAAAAGATTCATTCATATCTGGATTTTTTAAACCATCAGAGTAAATGAAAACTAAAAAGATCGTGTATCCTATAAAGAAGGAACTTTAGAATTTCCAGAGTTTAAAGCCTTGCTCTAACTCAGAAAGAATCCATTTTCTTTCAGCAAATAGTACTTGACTGGATTTTTCTCACTCTAAGCTTTAAACTGATGCTGTTCCCTCTAAGCTGGTTTTCTCAGTGACAGCTGGAGAGGGAGAGAGCAAATTCACCATACCTGGCTGCTGCTTTTCGCAGGGCTGTAACTGAGATACATCAGACAGCACTTCCTCAAACTTCTGTCCCTGGAAAGTGGCAAAGTATTGTCTTTTTCCAACCTAGGTAAGTGGTCAGAAATGCCGATTATGTGAGATGAACCTGGTGAACTTTCCTTGTTTGTTTTTTTAATCTGGGGATGCCACACACTGTAGTGCAGTGGGAAACGCTTTTCCCCTCTGTCAGTGTGGGCACACTTCACTTTAAGTGAGAGGACACAGATGCTGACTGGTGCTCTCAATGAAATGCATCTGTCCCTACGCTGCCATACTGGTTTCTCGAATATTTAGAAATCTGAGAAATATTCTATCAGGATACTCTTTGCAGGTTTAAAAAGAGAAAATCTCTGAAAATTACAAAGAGGAAATTGCACCTACATGGTAGGCATTTCTATTAGTATTTTAGAGTTGCCTATAAATATTACTAATATAGAATCTGAGCTAAATTCTGCAGTTGTTTTGCTTCTGCACTCTCTGTGATCTCTAGTGAAAGCCTTTCGGAGCTAACTGCATGGCCTAGCTTAGTGTGGCGGGTTTCCATAGGTGGTAGTCCTGGTTATGTATACTTTTACCCATGCCTTCCATTCTGCAATTATTTTCTTCGCTGTAACTGGTCAACTGAAAGAAGCAGAGGGATGTACATTACTTCTGGCTGTGCTTCTCTAGAAGGTGTGCTTCTTTCTCTTTGCCATCTAAGTTTTCTGCCACTGCTAAAGGAGGGACAGAAAGATGGGAAATGATGTGGAGCAACAAACCAAGTAAACCCGCATACACATGACCAGTCCTATTTGGTATCAGTGTTGGGTGGAATTGATGAAATGAACACCAAGCTTGCCTGAGAGTTGAATGATTACTGTTGTACCTTGGATTTCAGGTAATTTGTTACATAGTGCTGGCTGATACATTATCCTTTTGCAAACTTGGAGGCATGAATTAAATGTGCTCATTTTGCCAGGAATGCTTTTCCTATGTTCTTTCTCCACTTTTTTAGGAATAAAAACTTTGAGGTGCCATGCCTCATTTTAGACATCACTTCTTCCTGAAAACTTGTTTTACACCCCCAAGAGCAGATTGAATGTTCTTCATTCTTTTATAACCTTGACTTGCTTTTTTTAATTCAGCAGGGTGTCACTGAGGAGGGGAGCTGGAAGACCCCATAATGACCCTCTGCCTCTCTTCAGGTCCTTGCCCTCTCTCCAGCAGAGAGTGAAGAAGTGGGCCTCTTTGAGGAAAGCAAGAGTCAAAATTGGTATAGTATGAAGCAGAAGTGGGAAATACTGAAGAAGAGTTACCTTAACAGCAGAGTGGGGTTCAATATAGGAGCGTCTTGCTTCCCTGGAATGAGAGATGTCCTCAATATAAGGGTAAACTGTTTAGTTGGTTGGTGTGGGTTAGGCCAAATTTACTGTTTTGAATTCAAGTCAGGGTCTTTGGCTTTATTTCTGGGAAGAGGACAAGGTTAGTGGGTGATTTCTTAAGCATGTGCAACATTTTTATAAGGATACAGTAAGGTACTTTTTTTCAAGCATATGCTACATGGATTAGCATGTGATAATTGTACAATTGTCAGTCACAGATAAGCATGTGATGATGTCAGCTGCAGATAAATATGTGATGATTGTATAATGTGAGTCACTGGTTTTGCCCTGTGTTTCTTCTCTGCCCCTACATTTCTAACATAACTGTTGAGATGTTACAGCTGGCCATTGAGTTAGTGACCTGGGTTTAATGACTGAAGTCATGTATCTGATGGATGTATGATCTCAGACATAGTCTTAAAATGACAATTTTCCTTTTCTTTTTTTAATAATAATCATACTGAACCATGGGAGGCTGAGGTAAGCAGATTGCAAAGTCAAATCTAATCCAAGAAACTTAGCAACATAATGAGACCATATCTTAAAATTTTAAAAAATTGAAAAGGAGTGGAGATTCAGATCAGTGCAAAGGACCTGGCTGGGTTCAATCCCCTGTGCCGCACATGTTTGCACACACACCTTCCTATTTAGATGGAGTTTCTGAGGTTTGAGGGAGAGATATATGGGAAATGTTTAGTAGAGTGGTCTATGTGTATAAAGAAATCTTGGGTATAATTATTATTATCTTATGTGGCAATACCCTGTTTCCAGTAAAGGTGTAGCTGACTAATTTATTCCAATATATAAAGAGAAACATGCCTTCATGTTTCACCCTGGATACGTGTTCGCCCTAGATACATTTCACGGACATGGGATAGGGTAAATGCATTCTTTGCCCTTCGTTGTGTCAGCACATTTTTTCCCTGTCTTCAAAATGTTGAGTAGGGTTACTATTCTTCTCCAGAAGGAATAAAGGAAATGGCTTCTTTCTTTTTACTGTACTGAATTCAAAGACTGTAAAATACTTGATGTGTTTCAATCATGGTAATTATTCTACTATTGTTTAAATTCACCATCTGGGGGAAATTTCTTTTAAGTTAGGAGCTGCGTTCTTTGGCATGATTCCAGTAGCTTTGGTAACGTCCTTGATTTCTGGGGTAGTAGTATTCCCCAGCTCTTTCTCTGAATTTCTCACTCCTTGGGTGGAAAATTACAGATAGCATATTCCATGTCTCAATTTTGCTACTAGGTTGGCCTTGAGTATGAGTTATATAGTGGACAAAATAAGATACAGTTCTAAAAGATTTCACTCATAAAATTTGAAATTCATTGTGTATATATTCCATCTTCAACAGCTACCTATTTATTTTTCCCCACCTACTCCAACTGTAATAGTCTGGATCTTGAAAGTGAGATTTTAAACTTAAAATTCCTTGATCATTTATTTAGAATAGAGACGGCGCCCGAACAAAGGTTGTAAATCTGAAGTAAAATAGAGATGGAGCATTGCAAGATAAAAACCTGACAAAAGGCCATACCTTCATTTAATGATGCCACGACCTTGATTTATTTGTCCTTAAATCTCTTTCAATTTCAGGACCTCTGGATGTGCAATTTTTATTTTCAAAGATTGTATTTCATCCACATTTTGATTATGAATAAATATTATTCATTTAATATTGGTTATTATTTTGTCACCTTAAATTTCACTCTTTCTAAGTGTCATTTTCTAACTTTTAATGCTTTCAGGTTTTTTTAATATTAGTTATTGCAGTTGAATAATTGGTTTCTGATATTGTTTGTGAAATGTCCCCTGGACTAAATTCTAGCTGTTTTCTCTTTTTAATTAATTTTATTTGCATATTTTAGATATACAGTATGATCACATTCATCATAGGGAATTTGTGCCTGTATGTGATATATCTTAATGCACCTTTTTTCCTCAAATATAACTCCCTTCCACCCTTCTTCCCCTTCTTATATTTGAAAGTTTTGTTTACAATTTTTCCCTTCTATTCTGTTTTCCTTTCCTCTGCCTTTCTTTTCCTCTCTCCCCTTTCTTGATCCCCTTCCAATTTGAACATTTTCGATTTTCCAATATCTATTATACATTTTGGTTAGTATTTACCCTTTCAGTTTCTCACTCCAGAGAAAATATGACATTTGAACATGTGTATCCAATTTACTTCCCCTAAGATTATGGTCTCAAGATGCATCCATTTACCTAGAAATGTATCAAGTTTACCATTCTTTATCGCAGAGTAGTAAACCATTATATTAAAAAATTCCACATGTTCTTTATGTATTAATGGGCATTTGACTTGTTTCTAAGATTTAGTTATGACAGATTGTGCTGCTATGCACAAGGGTATCATGTTTTGCTGTGGTATGCTATTTTGAACTCTGGAGAAGATATCATCAAGTATTGGAACAGCTGGGTCAAATGGAACCTCTAGCTTTAGTTTTCTGAGGAATCTCCACACTGATTTTCCCTGATTGCATGAACCTACACTCTTACCAAGATGGCAAAAAAGTGCTTTTTTCCTCACAGCCTTACCATCATTTGTTATTGGTTGATTTCTTGATGACAGCCATTCTTTCTGGAGTGAGATGGAACCTCAGTGTTGTTTTAATTTGCATATCTGAAATGACTAGTGATGTTGTTTGCTTGTATTTATCTGTTTATTTTTTATTTTGTGTTTATACTTTTTCATCTGAGAAGTGTGTGTATGTTTCAGGTACCTATTCTTGGGTTGGGTCTTTAAATTTGTGGGATCTATTTTTTTGTACGTGTTTATACATTCTAGATACTAATTCTTTGAGGATTGGCTGGCAAAATTTTTTACTAGTTTGTGGGCTGTCTCTTCACTCTGTTGGTATTTTCTTTTGTTGTGCAAAAGCTTGTTAGTCTGAAGAGATCCCAATTTTTGATTCTTGATAATATTTCCTGTTTAGTCAAGGATTTGTCTATAAAGTCTGTGCCTACATCTATGTTTTCAAGAGTTTTACCTATTTTGTCTTCCAGAAGATTTAGTATTTCTGTTTTAATATTTAGAATCTTTCATCTATTTCAATTTTAGTCGAGTGCAAGGTGAGAGACATGGGTCTGAGTTTCACCTTTGGCATTGTATTGTAGCACCATTTATTAAGGAGGATATCGATATCTTTAATAAATGGGCCTTTGGTCAGAGATAAGGTACCTGAATGTGGTTGGAGTTGTTTCTGCATCTTCTATTCTGTTCCGCTGATCTTTTGGTTTGTTTTATGGCCAGTACTGTGCTGTAATTATCACAGTAGCTTTGTAATTTTACGTCGGTGGGGATTTTAATGCCGGCTTTCCTTGTCTTTATTGCTGAAGTATATCAACTTGGGGAAGAGTAGAAAAAGGCAGGTGGCTTTCTAGGACCCAAGAAGATCTGAAAGGACAACTGGAATCTATAGGGAGACCAAAGTGAAGGGCCTCATTTCAGAAGAGTGAGATTGTAAACAGTGCTTTCTCGTAACTCATAGCTCGGGGTCTGAGAGAGGCAGCTGGAATCCAGAGGCATGGTGACTCTGAGTAACTCCGGAGGCTTCCTTGGAGAAATACATCAGTAGAAAGGAACAGTAAATGCTGTGGGCTGCAGCAGCTGGTGGATGACTCCAGCCCAAATGTCCCCAGGAGAGAGTGATTGGCCAGATATCATGTTGGCAATAGGCCAGCTCAACCTAGGACTCAGAGTTGGCTTCATCTCAGGGTTCTCATCTGGTGAGGTCCAACCATGGGTGACACCCAGTGTGAAAGACCTAAGTTCAAGCCAGCAAGAGACACCCAGATTCTTGTGCTCTCAAAACCATGGGTCTTAGATTCACAATCAGAGAACAGAAGCAGCATGAATTTCTGAGGAACTGAAAATGCAGGCTTGCTGGGATTATTCGCCACCCTCATTAATTCTACTGGAGGCTTGCTGGGATCATATGAATAGGATCTGTGCTCTGTCTTCCTACTTAGTCTACGAGTGAGAGCAAGAACATGCCCTGAAGTGGACTTTTTCTTTCATCCTTTATTTAATTTTTTTCTTGCATTTTTTTTGGTGTATGAACAGTTTTTAGATTTTTGTTTTTGTTTTTGTGTCTTCCTCCTTTCCTTCCAGTCTTCAATTTGCCAAAGTTGGGTAATCTTCCTTCATCATTCAGCTTTGTTTCTAATCTCTTTTCTTCTATTTTTCTATTTTTTCCCCTGAGGGTAAAATTGCTCTATTGAGGGGATATGTATGAGTGTATATAATTTTCTGGAATATTTTACATTTTATTATATAACTATAAATCTTGTTTCTACGGTTAAAGGTGGAAAATTAATAGTTACCACAATTTTTCACTTTCTAGGCCGTGCTTTGTGCTACTGTTCTTACTGATTGTACTACTTTAGCCAAGGAGATATAGTTGTGATCTGCTGTTCTTCTTTGTATGACAGTACTGAGATTTTCTGGGGGTCATAAACAATACCATAGCCCAGTACCAAAGACCTGGGTACTAGGTCAAGTATACAACAACTTTCCTTTCCTAAAAAATTGAAGAGATAAAATTTTGAGACAGACTCAAAAGACAAAATCCAGCTACACTTAGAAGACATATCTGAAAAGTAGTCATTTCTTAATAAGGTTTCAGCAATTTATAAACATCAACAGAATTAACCAATGTGAGGAGAGAATATCAGATCTAGAAGACAGGTTCATGGTTAGTGATCATCAAAAGAAAGACTTCTTAAAAACAGCAAGGAATGAGAAAAAAGTTAATCCAGTGGCTATAGGTGATGCAAAGAACAACATGAGATTGGTCAGAATCAATGAAACATCATGAAGCAAAGGACATCAAATAGCTGTTAACAGAAGTAATGGCGGGGGGCTGGGGATATAGCTCAGTGGAATAAGTGCCTGCCTAGCAAGTGCAGGGTCCTGAGTTCGATCCCCAGCACTGCCAAAAAAAAAAAAAAAAAAAGTAATGGCAGAAAACTTCCTAAGCATGGAAAAAGAATTTGACATACAAACAAGTGAGACATACAGAACTCCAATTAACCAGGAAAAGATATACTAAGGAATAGTCAAGATTACAGGAATTCAACAAAAGAATAGAATATTAAAAGCTGTTAGAGAAAAGAAAAAATCACCTATAAAAGAAAGCCCATCCAAATCACATCAGACTTCTCAACCAAACTCTTAAGTCAAGGAGAGGTTGGAATGAAATGTTTTACACCACAGAAGAAAAGAACCTACAAACCAGACAGTGTAAAACAAAAATTATCTCTCCAAATTAATGGAGAAATAACATATTTCCATGACAAAGAACACCTGAAGAAGTTCGTGACCACCAAACTAATACTCCAGAAATTTCTGAAGGATACTCTAAAAAGAGATGAAGAACAAAACAACTCCATGAACCCCAATAGAATTAATCTACCACACATGGCCAACAATTAACAAGAAAGGGAAAGAACAACAAGAAAATATTATAAGAAGGATAAGTGAATACATGTCAATCATAAGTATCAATGTAAATGATTTGAACTCATTAATCAAAGGTAACAGATTGACAGAATAGATCAAGAAAAAAGTTCCAACAATATGCTGCATATAAGAAGCATTTAACTCAAAATGATATGCAGAGACTGAAAGTCAAATCGTGGAAAACAATGTGACAGGAACCAGGAAAAAACCCAAAGGGTATCTATTTTATTTGCAAAGAGGATTTCATGCCAAGAGTGATCAAATGAGACAGAGAAGGTCATGAAATACTTGTTAAAGGAACCACCCAAGTGGAAGAAGTAACGATCATAAATACATATGCACCAAACATCAGCACATCCAACAAACAATGGGCAAGACAAATCAAATAAGCACTAACACAATTGTAATAAGTGTTACAATGCCTCATTGCCACAAACAGATTAACTGAGCAAAAAAAATCAGAACCTAACAAAACTTTTGAACAATTTAACTTACCAGATATCTACAGAATATTCTACCACACAAGGACACGATACACAATCTCAGCTGCACATAGGACTTTCCAAAACAGACTGCATACTAGCTCCCAGAATATGCTTAAGTAAATGCAAAGGAATTGAAATTATCTCATGCTTATCATTAGATCATAATGCAATGAAGTTGGAAATCAGTAGCAAAAGAAACCTCAAAAACTGCAAAATACATGGAAATTAAATAACACCCTCCTGACCAGTGGGTTGCAGTGAAGTTAAAGAAAAAAAATTCAGTACTTACACTTAAACAATAATGCCAAGATGACATACCAAAACTTATAGGGTGATATAGAAGTAGTCTTACAAGGAAAATTTACAGCAGTGCATTCCCACAGTAGAAAAATAGAGCAAGCTAAAATAAATATACTAATATTGAACCTCAAACTTCTAGAAAAAGAAGAGCACATTAAACCCAAAGCACGTACAAGGGAGGAAATTATAAAGATCAGAGGATAAAGTAATGAAATTGAGACTAAGAGGAAATACAAAGAATCAATGAATCAAAGAATTGGCTCTTTGAAAGATTAAATAAAGTAGCCAAGTTTGGTGTAGAAATTTGTTTTAAAAAACCCACTTTATCCTTAAAAGTGTTACCTTAAAATATAGACTGAATAAATGAATGAAGGAGGACATAGTGAGATATTCTTCTAAGGGTTTAGAAGAAGATTGTTTGATAAAATATAACAGAGCAGGCCAGGGATATAACTCAGCAGCACAGCACTTGCCTGGCAAGTATGAGGTTATGGGTTCAATTCTCAGTACAAAAAAAATAGCGGAGCTCAAAATTAATTTTAAAATAAATAAAATTATCTTAATATGCTTTGTAGATCACTTTAAACTATCCCAAGGATGTTATCTCCCTTTGCCAGTGTTTTCTTTTGTTTTTGCATTTGTTACTCTATAGTCTTTTTTTCAACTAAAGAGTAAGGTGGCTTAAACCACGATTGTTGGTGCCAGTGAGCTTTAGGTTCATTCTGACTTTGAAAATTTTAAATTAGTGTGTTCTTACCAGCAAGAAACATTGAGCTATTCTGAAAATTCTACTCTTAAAATCAGATCTGCCTACACGGTAGCCTCCAGAAAATTCCATTTTCATCAAATAATCTTACCACAATTTCAGACAGGGATAAAAAAACTGAGAGGCTAATAAAAACAATTAACAAGAAACTAATAATTTTCAATCTGTTCTTGAATTCTCATATCATAAATATAAATATGTAGAGAAAAGCTAATTATGATATAGTAACTTTGGAGTGTCACAGATGTGAAGTATAAGCAAAATCTTTATTAAGTATCTCCTATAGGATGTTAACCAGTAATACTGTTATATTTACAAATTAATTTGAGTATATTCTCCTTGATCCATGAGTTTATCCCCATAGATGTCGCATGTTCCTATTATTTTTAGAAGAGATGAGATTGTTCTTTAACATATCATAAAATCACCTGAAGGGCACTTAGAAAGTCTATTACAAATTTACATGTTAAAAAAATTAAAATATTAGAGAAATATTCATGTGTGTGACTGTATGTAGGTGGATAGACATATTGTATATTTGAATATATGAATTTAACTTTGGTGGGAGAAGTAACACTCCTATTCTTAAGTCATGGAGTTGAAAATATGCATTAGATGTTAATTACATCTAGGTAGCTAGATGTAGCTTCCTGTATCACCACTACCTTTATTGTGTTTCTGTCAAATGCCTTCAGCTGGGTTTTGAAGAATTATGAAGACATTATCTTTAATATTGCAAGATATATCTTCTGAAACTGATAGCCCATAGCCATATTGTTGATGAGGTTGGACCAACTTACCATCACGAGTGAAACTTAATTTTAACTTCTTTAGATAATATCCTTTTGACATCATCATTAGATTAGATAACTCAAGCTCTACTTTTATTCAGTGCATGTTATTACCTTGGTCCCAGGAAATGGATCACATGTGAGCCACTCAGCAAGATGTTCAGGACTCCGATTCGATGACTGCAAGAAGTGACACAATCTTTCTTCTTGCATGTGAACAAGCAAGCATAAAAACCCACCTGATGATGGAGATGATCTTGGTCTTAGGAGCACGGCAGCCATCCTCAGATGAAGCTGACATTGTGAATGGCAGCACAGAGAGCTAAGGTACTTCATGATGTTCTATAAAGGCTTCCACTACTTACAGAGCCATACTAGTTGTTAAATATCATTGTTAGCCAATGTTCCAACACTGACTTCCTTCCAGCCTCTGTCTAAACACAGCAATGTTTCACCTGTAAGATGCGAATTACTATTTCTCCAATTGATCTTTCTGTAGTTTCTTCATTCAGTTTATCTCTAAATTCATGCTGCATCTTCAAATTATTTATGTATCTTAGGCCACTATAAGTTTATGATGACCTAAGACCTTACTTAACCATTCACAATTACAATTTTACAAACTTGATTAACATGGCAACACAACACGAATTTGTAAGTGTCATAGTGTAATTATTCAGCATGTCCATGGATAACCCTCACCAGTAAATATGAAAACCAGAATACTGATATTTGCTTCCTATATACTGTATTACTGATGCCTACCTGAGTGATCTTTAACCTTTACGTTCATGTAACCTGGAAATTTTCTTTCCTTTCAGTCATATTTCGTATTCAAGTCTATTAACATTTAAAATTGGAAAAATACAGTTATCTTCCATTTTTTTCTCACTCTTAGCACAAAATCAATTTAACCTTAAAGTTGACTGCTACCAACTTTATTCACTTAAGTCTGTCTCTGATGACAGCAGAATCAACAGGTTATTTTTTCCACTGAAGAGCTGTCCTTCAGCTATCTTTAGGCACAGGTGTATTGTCAATAAAGCAGTATTCCATAAACCTAATCCAATTTCTCCATTACCTTATGTAAGCTGAACTACTGAAACTGCAAAATGTTAACCTCTGCAATCTAATTTAAAGAAGAAACTTGCTACAGAGAATTGGCTTTATTGGAGAACTAAAGCCTCCTACAATATTTTGCCTTGGTCCAATTCTCAGCTTCTGAACTCTGATTGCCCAAATTTTTAGGCCAACTGCAAGTCCCTTAATCTGTTGTGCTTAGTACATCAAAGCTACCACAGCACTATTTTCTGGGTTTCTAAACCCGACTCAGGATAAGCTGAGGAATAGAACATCTGCACATAGGGATTTTCTTTCTCAGAATCTGTCTCCCAAGCCTTACAGTTACATTTCTTTAAAAATTTTATGACTATATTTTATAAAACAGAGAATGTTCAAAAATTCAAATATTATGAAGGCGCAATGTTTACTCCTGTCAAAAGTCAGGGTAATATAGAAGAATGAGCAATAGTTTTGGAATCTCATAGACATGTCACAAATATAAATCAGCTATTATTGGTTTTTTAGTTATGTGACACAATTTTTTGTTCAGGCTTCAGTATTCTGACTGTATGTAAAGAGATTATAATGCCCACTCTCAAGATTTTTATGAGTCTTAGAAATAATAGGACATCAAGCATTGAATTAAAAGATACCATTTCTTTTTCCAGGCCAACTGCATTTCTTAGGCAACAGCCAGAAGTCTTGTACTGTGGCAGAATGTAGGACTGTTGATTAAGTTGGAGTAAAGGTGCAAACTGATGGTTCAAGCCACATTAAAGTGCTCAGTGACAGATGACACCTCGGTTGGTGCATGGCGCATGCCTGAAGTATACTTCAAAGTTCATTTTATCAGTTAGGCTGTGTCAGTGTTTGCAGCTTGCCTTTGAATTTATGTTGTGTCATGTGGTAGTCTTCCAAAAGATCAAATTATTATTTGCTAAAAATTAAAGTGACTTCCTTTTTGAAAAATGGTCCTGTTTCTTTGACCACTGATAATGTTGGCTTAGCAACCATCATTTCAACTTGGTTTCACTATTGGTAGAAATTCCTAGGACAAGTTTTCTGGAATACTCTGTTGAAAAATTTGTTCAGTAGTCATTAGACAGTATTCTATTTAAGTTTGTGACATACTGAGTTAACAGATTCATTTAATTAAGAATTTCTCATAGCTTTTCCCATGCTCACATCCAAAAAGGGATACTATGTGTAGTGTTTAATTTATTTTTAGGGCCAAAATGTATTTAGCGAGTATAACATTTGTGCTTAACACAATTGCTAGTCTAGTACATGCATTATTTAACTTAACTTTTACAACAATTTAATGAAGTAAATACTATTATTATTCACATTTTATAACAAGAATATTTAGGTATAGAGAGGTGAAGTGTAGGCTGGAGGAAAAATGTTTAAATGTATGACAGTTGAGTTTCAAAAGCAGTGAACTTGACACCCAACTCCAACAATTAACTACCCAACATTATCTTTCCAGTACTGAAAAACAATTTTGGAGAACCTTGCTTGGAAGGAGTACTCTGAGAAAAACAGTTGGGAAGCACTTTATGAAATCAAATTTGATTATTTGGGTTAATAAAGGCAGGAGTTTTGGTTAGAAAAATAAGATTGTATAGTGGGAAACTACTTGGAAAATCACTGTAACTGAAGTGGAAACTGTCTTAAAACTGTAAGGTCTATCTTTCGGATCTGTCAGTGCAACTAAGTTCTATGCTAAGCCTAAGAGAGAACAACTTCTAGCATTTCTCAACACAGCCTCAGATCCAGCTCCAGCAAGTAGAAAGACTGCCATGGTCACATGATGACTGCCTAGTGACAAATGCTGACTTCATTCAAGATAATAAGAAAATGTAATTCCAATGCTTTTTCTAGTGGGGATCAACTGTGTTTTAGTTCTCTAGGGTCTTTCAGGTGGATTTTTCAAAAGTTCACATGATTTAGTATTACCCCGTTTTCTAACAGGCTCTGCTTTAACAATGCCAAAAATACCCCACTGGATGTGTGACTAACAAGGCTGGTTAAAGGTTCGGGACATAGCATGATATTAAGTCTCCTATGCTTCTACATTTCCAGGACTACTGAGGTTCAGATGAGAAAAAAAATCTCTCCAGTTCTTAATCTGTCATCCTTAATAATAAGCTATTAACACTCTCACTCTTTTGACAAGTTTTGTCATGTTTCTCATCCTATTTCTCTGTCCTATGTAGAAAAGTATCAAATAGGTATTTCGTTATTTAAAAAATTAAGCCAATTTAAATTTTATTTGGCAACTTACCTGGGCGGGGAGTATTTGTGTGGTCTTGAGGTAAAGAGAGCTTTAGACTATAAATAAATTAGAATCTTTTGTCCAAAAATATGTTTCAAATGTTACTACCTTGAACATAAAGTCTTTTAGGATAAATTTTTATTGACTCGTTTCTACTTGCTTGAGAATGTTTTTCACTGTTCAAGTTAAAGCCTTGGCTGAAATTTTAGCTAAGTTATTTCTTTGATAAGTCATAAAGTACAGTTAGAAAAAATCAAAGAACATAATCTGTATTAATTTATTACCAGGTGACTACCCAACCACTGTTGCCAATTGACTGAGCTTTGCTCTAAAACGGCGTGTTAAGAAACATTAAGGGACGGAATGACTTTACAAAGGGAGAGATTATATCTGAATACAAATCCTCATAATTCGAAAGATATATAGTGAAAATACCACAGGAAAGATATGGACAAAACATTGCAGGGTTTTTGAAATGAGGACTATTATTTCATGGTGGGAAGAGTTAAGAGGTACATGTCTTTTTCTAAAAGTGAGTATTCTTTGCTTGTCAGTTGCTAAATGTATTATTATAGCCGTTTGATGACTTAAGGATATAAATATTACAGAGTTCATATTAAATTCTAGAATAATTTATTTGAGACATAGTGACACAAGTGCTCATTATTTAACTGGCCTGAGATTCATGGTTTATAACTAGGACTAGTTTATAAATTAGTACTAGTTTATAAATTAGTACTAGTTCATAAATTAGTACTAGTTTATAAATTAGCAGATAGACTGAGTCCAATTTTGAAGGCAGGGTGGAGTCAAAAGCTATAAACATGATGTGAAGTCGCATGCTGAATGATCTTAGGCAAAATGTCAAACTCCCTGATTCTTAGTGCACTTTGCAAGAGTCCCAGCAGTTAAGGAAAGAAAGACGCAGGACACATGGTGAACACTAGTAAATGATGGTTTCAGTTTTGCTTGTTAGAGTGATTCCTTAGTGTCAGTCAAAATCTTCCAAGATCACTGGATTTGCCAACACATAAAACAATGGTTTTGTGTTACTGTGCTAGTTATTTAGGCAAAGCTTAAGAGCATGTTCCCTGTTCTCTGTGCTATGTCACTGTCAAATGTCTTTGGAAGGCATATTAGAAGATATACATATATATATATATATATATATATATATGAAGTAAAATTTTCTGAATATATATATATATATATATGAAGATAATTTTTTGAGAATATATGATATTATGATACCTGCACCTTCCAAAAACTATTTGGTATCATCATGTACATCTAAATTTCTCACTATACCACAAAAGGAGTTGGGTAAGGTTACACAAATCTGTAGTGCCAGGTTCTAGGAGTCTGAAATATCAATTAAGCTCTCTCTTTATCCCCATCTTATAGAACCATCAGTTACCTGAAAGTTTTCCCAAGATTCCTTCTTTCATCATGTCTACCATGAGTCAGCTGGTTGGCAGCATTTACATGGGATGTTTATGTCATAGAAATTATTTAATATTGAAAAGCGTTAAAGAATGATATGAACAAATCTCAGATTTGTCATAATATTTGAACCAAGTGAGTCTGGGAGAAATCATGACATGTTTAGAGGTTTTGTGAACTAAGTGAAAATAATCACTCAAAAAAAAAAGAGAGAGAAAATGCTACTGCAAATAGTAATGTCATTCTTGTGGGGTTCACTAGGTGCTGGTACGGCACTTAGTTCCTCATGCATATTACCCACTTACACGTTTACTCTCACTGATTCGAGTGCAGCACAATTATTTTCCTTTTTCTCCACACTAGGCAGAAGAAAAGATGTGCAACTGTGTTCCTGCATTCAGGACCTCAGACTCATCAAATTCCTCATATGTGTGAGGCAGTGTTGGCACAGGATGCGTGCAGAAGTGACCATATTTTCTGTATTTCAAATTAAAGGAGCTAAAGAATTTAATATTTTAATAAGAATAATATTAAAATAATATGGCTGTACACTCTGGCTGTACATGTCATATAAGTCAACCTAATTGTCCTATCTGAAGTATAGTCGTCCATGGTTACCCACATGACATTGATTCCAGGACTTGAAAGGACAGTAAAATTCACAGATATTCAAAAACCTATGCACATTATTCTGAATACTTTAAATCATCTCTGTTATTCATAATACCTATTACTATATAAATGCTTTTCAATCATTGTTACACTGTATTGCTCAGAGAATAATGACAAGAAAAATGGTCTGCTCATATTAGCGCAGACACAACTGTTTTCCCCAAATATTTTCCATCCTCCGTTTATTGAATTCATAGAAATGGGGAGCAGACATGGGTGATAGCACTTGCACAGAGGTGTTCACCATACTACCCACATTAAAGCTTTGCTACCGCTCTGGTTGTGATCAGAGATTGCCATTCCTATAATCCAATTAAATCCTGAGGCCACTAAACATGTTGTCAACAAGTGCCTTTTGGCTGTTAAATGTCAAAGTCAGAGTGAAGAGTGGGGCCCTGATTTTATTGTGTTGCTTTGTGAAGTGCTAAAGCTTTCATGGAGGGAATATATTTTTAAAAATTGCCAAGGGTGATTGATTTTTTCTTTTGTTACCTCTTTGATTTCATCTCAGTATTTGGGCTGTGTAAACCATTGTTGCTGCTAAATTGTGCCCAATTTATATTTTTGTGCCTTTCTTCATAAGAGGTGATGAAAAGTGGCAGCCAGAAAGTTGCTTGCTAAGCTTATTGGAAGGATGATTTACCTTCACAGTGACTAAATCAGGACCTCTTGGCTTCATTCTCCAGCTTTGTCTCTGCTACTCTTTTACGAAGTTCAGAGCTCTAGGGCAGGACTGACCAGGCTTGAGTAAGGGCGACTGGGCAAAACGGCAGACCCCTAATGTGTCCCGTAATTAGTCATAGCTGGGGGAGCGGGACTATAATAGGGACGCAAGCATCGGTTTCAGACTTCCAAGTTGCCGTCCAGCATGGTGGTGGTGCTTCTGAGATGTGGTGGAATCTTTGAGAAACATGTTCCCATGGGAGTCCTTTCGGTAGCTAGAGACAAGCCTGCGGGTGGGATACTTAGCTTCCTGTTGATTCTTCTTCCTCTTTTATTTCTGCCCATGAGGTTGAGAGGTTTTGGTTTACCACATGTTCTGACAATAATGTGATGCCTCACCAGGTACCAAAACAAGGAGACAAACTGATTATGGACTGGAACCTCCAAAACTGAGCCATAGTAAACATTTTATCTGTATAAATTAATAATCTCAGTGCTTCACTATAGTGAATGAAAGCTGAATAATGCAGTGGTATAGTAACTATGAATATTTGTATAAAGTATGTAATTTGTAGTTCTTCATTCTGCAAATCACTAACAAGTGAAAGATCCACATAACGATGAGTGAGCAATCTTGTGGCTTCTTTTAACATACATTGGTGATAACCACACTGTGTATCTTTTACTTATTTTATGCATAGACAGTACAGCATATAGATGTTTTCCTTTGTTTTCTCAGTGATAAACTTATTTTGTAAAAGAACAGATAATAAAAAGGGAATTTACAAAAAAGATGAAATTGCAGAACAGACATGAAAACATATCAGGACGGAAGTGAAATTTGTTTGAGAGATAAAGGAAGATATAGAAGAAATAGCTGACAGAAAGAATGATGGCACTACTTCTGTTCAAGAGACTGTGGATGTATATCTCTCTGGAGAAATCATCAAAGATAACAATTATTACTATAAATGAGACAAAAGACTGGAACAAACAGATGATATTTCAGATAAAGTCATAATGGCAAAATGAAAAACACACATTTAAAAACACTTTACACTAAAATAACTCAGAGATATTTTATAACATTGAAAATACATGGAATAAAATGTGGGAAGCATATTTAAATCAGGTGTGGTGGTACAAACGTAGTCCCCACTGCCAGAGAAGCCGAAGCAGGAGGATTGTCTGAGTTCATGAGTTTGAGACCAGCCTGGGCAACATGGTGAGACCCCTTTCTCACAGCAAACAAACAAAACGTGTAGGGAAGAATGCTACCATATTTTTTCCATTTCAGAGATCAAATACCAGGAGGGAGGCAAGAACCACTGAAGTTAGTCTTTCTCTGGTTGAAGCTAGTCTTGATCAATTATTTTTAATTAAACATTATTTAGGGTTCATGTAGCTTCAGTGTTTTGTACAATATAACCTAGAATTATCTGTATCTTTTACTCAGTTTCTCCCATAAGTAAACCTTTGAGAATTGGTTATCCAATAGCACACCCACCACACTTATACTGGAGCAGTTCAGATACATAATATTTCTCTCACTACAAGGATTCACACTGTTCTGTTCGAGTCATACTTACCTCCTCCCTCCTGCCCCACTTCTCACTAACCCTGCCATGCACTATTCTGTTCTTCCTTTCTATGTATTTGGCCATTGCAAGAATGTTATAAAAATGTAACAACCTCATACTCTACTTTTGAATTGTCTTCCTCTATAATTCTCAGGAAATTTACAGTATGCTGGACATATGAAGTTGTTTCTTCTTTATTGGTAAGTAGTATAACATGGCAGGAATATGCCACAGTATATTTCAGCATTTTCCACTGAAGAACCTCTGGCTCATTTTCAGTTTAAAACTCTTATACATAAGGCTACCATAAATGTGTGTGCTTAGAGTTTTTCTTCTTGTGGAGGTGAGTATACATTTTCAGTTTTCTTGGATAAAAGCCCAATAATTTAATTGTGTCACATTAAAATTGTATATTTAGTTTCTTAATAAATTGATAAATGCTTTTCCAAAGACTTGTACCATTTTTTTATTCCCATAAACAACATCTGATAATGTATTTTGTTTATAACCTACTTTTCAAGGTTGATCTTTCTAGTCCATGAACACAGTGTGTCTGTCCACTTATTTAAGTCTCATTTGATTTCTTCCAACAGTATTTTGTGGTTTCAGCATGCATACCTGTGTATGTCTTATTATATATACACCTAAATATTTCATTTTGGGCCTATTTGTAAATGGTATTATATTTCAAATTAATAGGCCCTGTGCTCTTCTAGTGTATAGAAACATATTTGATTTCCATATTTATCCTGTGTTCTATAATCTTCCTATAATTGTTTATTCATTCTAGATCAGGTTTTCTACAGATTATTTGGGATTTTCAAATAGATAGTTTTATCATCTTACCATAAAATTTTTCTCCCTTTCTTATCTGCATGCCTTTTATTTCTGTGTGTTGCCTTTTGAGACTAGCTAGAATATTTAGCACTATGCTGAGTAAACGTTAGTAGAGCAGGGTCCTAGTTTTGTACTTGAAGCTGAAGGAAAATCGTATAGTCTTTCATCATGGGGTACAGTGTGACGTGCAGATGTGAGTGCATGCACTTCCTCTCATACAGAACGGTTCCTTCTTGCTATTTTTCTCAGAATTTTAGACAGGAATGAGTGTTGGATTTATTCAAATATATTTTTGTTAATAAATGATAGGATCGTATGATGTTTCTCCAGCCTGTTACCACAGTGTATTACACTGATGGGTTTTTATTATTGAATGAGTCTTACATACCTTTAATAAACTCCACTTGATCATGATATATAATTATTTTATGCTACTAAATTGCATTTGCAAATATTTTGTCAATAATGTTGCCTTTATCTTTATAAGGTATATATATCTGTCATTTGTTTGCTTGGTTTTAAATGTTTTGTTTCTGTTTTAATTATCTTTGGCTAATATTGATATCAGTGGAATATTTGCCAGATTATAAAAAATAGATTTGCTCATCTCCCTTTTTTTTTTAGAACAGTTGTGTGTAATTCTCCGGTGAAAACATCTCAGGTAGATGTTTCTACATTGGAGGGTTTTAAGGTAAATATTCAATTTTATTAATAGTTGTTAACTCCACTAAAATGATCTTTTTCATTATAATGAAGTGTAAAGCTGTGTGAGCTTTGTATTAGTAGTATTTTGTTCAAAAATTCATCCATTCCATCAAAACTGCTAACTCTTTGTGTTCAGAGGTGTTCATAGCCAGCACTTATTTTCTTTAAGATGTTGGGACCTAAGTCTATCGCTTTTCTTATTGTTTAGTGTTCCTGCTGTCTTTCTTCTTTTGCATGTCTTATTCTTTCCTGTTTTCCAATTAGTTACTATTTTTTACAACTTTAGTACAAGATACCTGTAGAGTTTTTTTTTTTTTTTGAGTGTCTCTATTTGCTCTATTTGTGAAGTTTTCTTAGTACTGGGCTTAAATATGTGTGTGTGTGTGTGTGTGTGTGTGTGTGTGTGTGTGTGTGTGTTTGTATAACTTTCTTACTTTATATATGCATGAAATTGTACTGGTTTAGTCCTTTTAGTCCTTTAAGTGGTTTAGCCCTTTACTATCTCTGGATAAAATGCACTGCCCTTAAATATTCCCTTCACATAGATTAGAACCACATTAGACAGTGTTATGATTTTTGTTTACAATGTCATATGTAATTAAGAAGGTAAGAGAAATCTATCTTGTTTGTCTACATTTTCATTATTGGGAGCTTTGTTCCTTCTTCACAGTCTAAAGTGTTTTCTCATCATTTTTTTCTCTGCTTAGAGAACTTCCTTTAGTATTTTAAAGTAATGGTAATATATATATATATATATATATATATATATATATATATATATAATATTTTAAAGTAGATCTTCTGGTCACAAAACGACCTTGGTTTTCCCTCATCTGCTGATGCCTTAAATTCCCCTTTCTTCCTGAAGACCGTTTTTTCTGGGTGAAGGAGTATGCTGTATCTGGGTATGGATATCTTGGCTTAACAGTCACACAAATTTTTGACTCTGGATTTGGAATTTATATTAATCATTTCTTTGAGTATATTTCGATACTTGTACTCTCTGGTCACATGACTCTCAGACCTGTTGTTATTCCTCCACACCTCACTGAGGCTCTTTACTTTAATTTCAGCTTATTATTTCTGTGCTAACCAGACTGGGCATCTGTATTCTATCTTCACCCATACTTTGTCCTGTCCATTTATTGTCCACTGTTCATTAATTTGCTTACTTTGGGTACTGGGTTTGAACTATCTAAAGTACCCATTTGAGACTGTAAATATTCTGTAGCATTACTGAGATTTCTTATTTCTTTGTTGAGATTATTCCATGTTTTCATTTGTTTCATATGTGTTTGCAGTTTTTCATGGAAATCTTTTTATCATGCCTACTCTAAAATTCTTCAGATAATTCTAAAACCTCTGAGATCTTGATATTAGTATCCACTGATTATCTTTTCATTCACTGTGAGATCTTCCTTTGGCTTGATGTAAAACATTTGCTTGGGCCTTTGAATATTGCACCACGGCCCTCTGGATCTTCAAGCTTTTGCCTTAACTAGATTTTGTTTGTCACTGCTCTCATAGGGAAGGGAAGGTACTATGCTGTTAAGCCATGTGAAGTCCAGGTTTATCAACTCTGGAGACTCAGCTACCATTGAACTGAGGCCTCTCATTTTCCCTAGGAGGAGGTAAAAGTTCTGACTCTCCATCAGCTCTCCTCTGTACTCATTCTAGCAGGGAGGAAAACAATGGTCTCTTACTGCTTCAAGGAATGAAGATCGCAGCTTCCTATTCATCCTTCTCTGATTATTCAGCCCTAGTGGGCGAGTTGAAGTGCTTTCCACAAGAGTTTGATGTCTGTAGTCACTATCTGATTTATAATGTCAGAGTCATGAGGCTCACAACTTTTCTGAGGTATTTAGCTAGAATATTATGGTTTTAGTGTACAAACTTTCTGTCATGCTAAGTTGCTCCTTTGCTGAGCCTCTGACTGGAGAGCATAGCTGTGCCTACAGATTGTGCTGTTTCATGTTTCCAGGTTGCTGGTTTCTCCACTCCCCAGTCTGGGATATTAGAGGTAAACGAAACTCAAGGAGCTCACCATCAGGTTTGTCTTTGCGTAGACTTTCTTTAGCCAATCTGCCTCTCGTCTCTACCTTTGAGAGTCTCTTCAAGTTTGTTTTTAGTAGAGTTGATAGAAATTTTCATTGCACATAATAGGAAAGTGGGGAAAATGTCTACTTCAACTTCTGCGAAGGAGGGTCCCATCCTGACAGTTTTTTCAAATAAGTAGGACAATTTAATTCTTAATTTTTCTAGTGTTTTAAATTACAGCATAGTAAATATATATTAGCTTTTCTACTTTCTATTTATAAATGGTGGTAAAAGAAGTGTTTTATTTTGACAAAAAAATTTGCAAGTAACAGAAAAATTGTGATTTGTTCTCTTTATTATTAAGACTATTTTGCACAATGTAGCTTATGGTCATTTTTTGTTTTTGTATTACTGTATAAAGTGAGAATGGTATAAGTTTTAATACTTCAAGATGCACTATGAGATTCTTCTTTATAATATTCCCCTTTCTCTTTTCACAAATGAGCATTATGTAAAGAAACTTTGATAATAGACTAGAAGCACTGATGATACAGAAAAGGTCTAAAATATATCTTTACTTCCTAGAGGTTACTATCACTGGCTGTGCATAGACCATTAATGGAAATTGAAAATTCTAGATTAATTTTTCTACTACTATTTAAATATACACAAATATAAACCAACTGTGGTATGAACCATACATATTATAGATATTACTTAATGATAGAACAAAATATATACATTTATTCAACAGAGCTTCAGAAACAGATGAAATATAAAAGGGATTTATAGAAAATGAACACTAATTGCAATGTTAATAATGGGACACTCAGCACTTTCCTGCACACATTGCCCTCTTGGTCCTTTAATGTCCTAAAATGCAGGTGCTATTACTAACCCTTTTCACATGTGAGGAAATTGCTGTGTTTGAAAGATAAATCACACTCCAGAAATGGGTAGCATCTTTCACTTTAAAAATATTCCACTATACGTTTCTTGGGATTTGGGGAAAATCAGTAGCTTCTCTTTGTCTTTCTTTTGGTTTTTGTTTAGTTGCGATACATTTAGGATTTACTTGCTAAATAGTTTTGCTCCTACTTATGGCTTTGTAATTTGTAAGTGAGGACCACCCATCTTGCATCTCATTGTGTAGCTTCCAAATGTGTGCTTCTTCTCCATCCTCACAATAGGTCTTAAAAACTAATTCTTTTCCAACTCCCACAGAATGAAAATGTTTCTTCAATTGCATTCGAAATGTCACTCATATAGCATGGGTATTATTTGTAAACCTTACTCTTGGTGACACTGTGCATTTTTCCCTTCAGAAAATAGTCTGGAACTTGCTGGAGGAACTGCATGTACCCTGCGTCCTATCTCTAAAGTCCTATGTAACTAAGCCTCAATCTGCATCTGCAGAGTTCCCTTTTGCCACCAAACTTTCTATATCCTGCTTCCTTCTAATTGCATTAGAACATGGACTAGTCTGAAGGGCACCATATGTTCCCTTTCATTTAAATCTCTGTTGCTGACATTTACTTTATCTGGAATTGTGTTTCCCATTTTGTCTTCTTTCATCTGGTCCCAATGTCATATCTCTAGTGAAAAGTGAATTAAACTTGTCAGATTATGTGCCCTCTGGGTAAGGAAAATAGTTTATTTACTTTCATGCTAGGATTTGTTTTATTTGTTTGGTGAAGAATTGAAGTGAAGGCCCTTTATTTCCAACTGTAAACATGGTGCTCATGTACAGTAGTTGTTCATTTAATATTTGTGGAACTGGAATGAAGTGTATTCTTCAACAACAGTTAGAACACCTCTCCAGGTAAATTTCTAAGACTCCATTGTTAAGTTGTCCTTATCTTGAGCCTGCTTCTCTTTTAATCTTTAAATAAAACCCAAAAATGACCATTTTGACTTTCAGAAGACAGATTTATTTCCTGTAATAAACAAGAGTATGTTTGTTGATATTTACTTATCCTTGGATATTTCTTATAAAGTATGAATTTTTATTAAATTTACTCCCAGAAGGAGGGGGCAAAGTAATACAGTTAAATCATAAACCTAGAAAATAAGCTTTAAACCCTTTTATAATATTTAAGTTTTTCTCAAGGCTTCCTAATTGAAAAGTATAAATATTTAAGTGGCTAGTGGATTGAACATTCAGGGATTTTCCAGCACCTGTTGAGTTCTTATCAGCTGCAGATGCTTAATATTTTTGTGGAATCAAGCTCTATGTGTGTTTTAGGCAACACATATTTAAACATTTTGCTTCTCTGAGAAAAAAAATCCCTTGATGTTTGACACTTTCAATTGCACAAAGTAAATATTATTAAAAAGCACAGCCATCACATCAGGAAAATTATAGTTGAAAACATCTGATATATTATGATGCCATTCTTGTGCCATTTTTTTATTATTATCAAGCATACCTAACTGCAGAACCTCATTTACCAAACTCTGAGAACATAATGCAGTGTGGACACTTTTCAACACTGTCTTAGTAAGTAAGAGCATGTACTTAACAAGGTAGAATTCCAAAAAATACCATCAAATCTCTCTCTTTCCCTCTTTTTTCTTCTTTGTCCTTTTCCTTCTTTTCCTTTTTCTTTTTTTTAAATTTATTTTTAAAATAAAAGAAGTAAAACACATTAACAACAGACATCCATTTACAAAATAGCATAAGAACAATATAAACAATACAGAGTTATAGGCAAAGTGGTAGGAAAGTAGTCTCTCAGGAAAACAAATAGAGACATGCAAGATTGATCAAACAAATGATCATTAACTGTTCCTTTCAGTAAAACAATAGAAGACAGTAGTACCACTGTTAGTTATCCTGTATATACACACATACATAAATTCCCCTTCTTTTCCACACCCCAGTTGCACTTTACTTCTGAGCAGTTACCTTTCATTTCACATTGTCTATCATACCTCCTAGTTTTTATTCACTTTTTCAGGTTCTTACACTAATGAGACAATGCATTGCTTACACATGCAGTTCTGATTTGTGTCACTTATGAGTATGGTCTCTAGTTGTGACCATTTACCTATAAAAGCCTCAAGTTTATATTCCTTTATAGCTGAGTAATATTCCATTATATAATATACCACAATTATTTTATCCAATCTTCATTGGATGGACATTTGGGTTGCTTCCACAGATTAGAATTGCAAATTGCGCTGCAATGAACATGGGTGCACATATATTGCTGTGATATGATGTTTTCAGATCTTCTGAGAAAATACCCAGAAGGGGAATAGCTGGGTTGAATGGGACCTTTAGAAGTAGTTTGCTGAGGAATCTGCAAACTGCTTCCCACAGTGGTTTCACCACTGTGCATTCCCACCAGCAGTGATAAAGGGTTCCTATTTCTCCACAGACTTGCCAGCATTTGCTATTGGTTGATTTCTTAATGCTAGCCATTCTTACTGCAGTGAGGTGAAATCTCAATGTTGTTTTAATTTTCATTTCTCAAATGACTAATGCTGTTGAACATTTTTCATGTATTTATTAGCCATTTGTATTTCTTTATCTGAAAATTGTATATTCATCTCAGTTGGCCACATTTGGATTGGGTCTTTGAGTTTGGAGGGGCTGATGTTTTTATAATTCTTTATATGTTCTAGATAGAAGACCTTTGTCCGAGGTACAGTCAGTTAAAATTTTTCCCAATTTGAGTGTTTTCTTCTTACTCTGCTGGTGATTTGTTTAGATGTGCAGAAACTTTTCAGTAGGATGAGATCCCAGTTGTTGATTCTTTGAATTATTTCACAGGCAGTTTGGTTTCTGTTCATGAACACTCTGCCTACCCCTATGTCTTCAAGACTTTTACCTACTTTCTCTTCCAACAGATTTAGTGTTTCTGTTTTAATATTGAGATCTGTAATCCATTTTGACTGTAGTGTAGTGCATGGTGATAGACTTGGGTCTATTTTCAGTCTTCGACAGGTAGCAAATCAATTACTTCAGCACCATTTATTAAAGATGCGATCATTATTCCAGTGAGTTTGTTTGGCCCCTTTATCAAAGATTAGGTGGCTGAGTATGTTTGTGGTTGTGTCTGTATCTTCCAGTCTGTTCCATTGATCTGGTGTGTTTTTTAGCCAGTACCACATTGGTTTTATTACACTAGCTTTGGAGTATAATTTCAGGTCAGAGATTGTAATCCCACCCGACTTGTCCGTGTTGCCCAGGATTGCTTGTGCTATTCTGTGTCTCTTCTGGTTCCAACTGTATTTAAGGAATATTTTCTCTAGATCTGTGAGGTATGCTAATGCTAGTTTAATGGGAATTGCTGTGAATTTTGTAGTGTGGCCATTTTCACAATGTTGGTTCTTCCTTTCCACGAGCAAGAAATGTTTTTCCATTTATTGAAATCCTCTTCAATCTCTTTTTTCAGAGTAGTATAGCCTTCATTTAGTAGACATTTGACTTCTTTTGTTAGATCGATTCCAAAATATTTTAATTGCTTGGATGCTACTGTGAAAGCTATTGTTTCCTTAATTTCTCTCTCAGTCTGTTTGTTGTTTGTGCGTAGGGATGCTATTGAGTTTTGGGAGTTGACTTTGTATCCAGCTACACTGCTGAATCAGTTGATTAATTTGAGGAGTCTTCTTGTGGAGTTTTTGGGATCTTCCATGTAAATTATCATGTCATTTGAAAAATGTGATGGTCTTACTTTTTCTTTTCCTATCCTTATTCCTTTTATTTCTCTCTCCCCTCTAACTGCTCTGGCTAATTATTCCAGGACTATGTTGAACAGCAGTGGTGACAGAAGACATTGTTGTCTTGTTCCTGATTTCAAAGTAAAAGCTTTCAGATTTTGTCCATTTCGTATGATGTTGGCTGTCGGTTAGTCATAGATGGCTTTGATCATATTGAGATAAAGACCATCTATTCTTATTTTCTGTAGAGTTTTTATCATGAATATATGTTGAAGTTTATCAAATGCTTTTTCTGTATCTATTGAGATGATCGTATAATTTTTTCCTTTGTCTCTGTTGATATGGTATATAACATTAATTAATTTGCAAATATTGAGCCATCCTTGCACTTGGTTGTGGTGTATGACTTTCTCGATGATTTACTGCATTCTATTTGCAAGTATTTTATTGAGTATCTTTGCATCTATATTCATTAGGGAGATTGGTCTGTAGTTCTCTTTCTCTAGTTTTGCATCAGTATAATACTTGCCTCCACGAATGAGTTAGGGAGAATTGCTTCCTTTTCAATTTCATTGAAGAGTTTCAGGAGTGTTGATATTAAATATCTGAATTTCTTATAAAATTCTGCTGTGAATCCATAAGGGCCTGGACTTTTCTTTGTTGGTAAGTTTTTAATCACATTTTCAGTCTCATTAATTAATAGTGGGTTGTCCAGGATTTTTACGACTTCTTGATTCAACCTTGATAATTCATACATATCTAGGAATCTGTCCATTTCTTCTGAGTTTTCTACCCTATAGCAGTAAAGATTTTCAAAGTAGGCATTAATGATCTTTTGAATTTCTGCAGGATCTGTAATAATTTCATCCTTTTTATTCCTTATTTCATGAATTTGAGTTCTTTCCTTTGTTTTTGATAACATTGGCTAGGGGTTTATCAATTTTATTTATGCTTTCAAAGAACACCAATTTTATTCATTAATTTTTGTAGGGTTTTCTTCATCTCAGTTTCATTAATTTCTGCCTTGGTCTTTATAATCTCCTCCCTTCTTTGGGCTTTGGGCTTGAGTTGTTCTTTCTCTAAAAGTTTGAGGTGCAGCAGTAGGCGATGTATTTGTTCTCTTTCTGTTTTCCTTATGTGTGAATTCACTGCTATAAATTTCCCTCTGAAGACTGCTTTCATTGCATCCAAAAGATTCCGGTAATTTGTATCTACATTTTCATTTGTTTGTAGTTATTCTTTAAGTTCTTTAATTTCTTCTGTGACCCATTGGTTGTTCAGAAGGTTGTTGTTTAATTTCCAAGTGTTTATGGAGTTTTTGGAGTTCCTTTTGTCTTTAATTTTCAATTTCATTGCAAGGTGGTCAGATAATATGCATGGGATAATTTCAGCTCTTTTGCATTTAGGTAGGTATGCTGTATGGGCTAGAATGTGGTCTATTTTAGAGAAAGTCCCATGTTCAGCTGAGAAAAATGTGTATTCTGATGTTGTGGGGTAGAACACTCTGTATACATCTACTAAGTCCATTTGTTCACAGCTTTGGTTCAGATCTGTTATTTCTTTGCTGATTTTTTTGTCCAGTTGATCTATCTCTTTGTGTCAAAGGGGTGTTGAGTTCCCCTATTACAATAGTGTTATTAATTATATGGAATTTCATGTCTGTTAAGTTTTGTCTTATGTAGTTTGGTTCTCCAGTATTTGGTGCATACATGTTTAGGATTGTTATCTCCTCCTCTTGCAGTTTTCCCCTAACAAGTATTTAGTGACATTCTTTATCTCTTTTGATTATTCCCAATTTGAAATTCACATTATCTGCAAACATAATATCTACAACTGATATTTTCTGGGTTCCTGTTACATGGAGGATTGTTTCTGTCCTTTGACTTTCAGTCTATGGATTTCCTTTTGAGTAAAATGTGTTTCCTATATACAGCATGTCTGTGGATTTTCTTTCCTAATCCACTCTGCCAGTCTGTTTCTTTTGACTGGTGAATTGAGGCCATTTACATTCATGGTTATAATCGATGTGTTGGCTTGTCATTGTCATGTTATTTACTTGCTGTTGGTTTTTAACTTTTTCTACCTGTTTAATTGCTTCCTCTTCTTTAGGGTTCCTTTCTGTTGTTCTTAAAATTGTGGTCATTTTCTTCTCTGTCAAGAATGTCTTTTAGTGCTTTTTGTAAGGATGGTTTGGCACTCATGAAGTTCTTCAGTTGGTCTTTGTGACTGAAATATTTTATTTCTCCATTCAACTTGAAGATAGTTTGGCAGGATACATCAATCTTGGTTGGAAGCTGTTTGGTGTTAGGACATATAATACTTCGTTCCAAGCTCTTCTCAATGGGATGGTTTGTGTTGAGAATTATGCCATGATTCTGATGGGTTTTCCTTTATAGTTCATCTGTTTCGTTTCTCTAGCAGCTTTTAATATTATGTTCTTTTGCTGGAGATCTGGGATCTTGATTATTATATGTCTGGGTATAGTTTTATTATCATTATGACTAGTAGGAGTTCTATATGTCTCCTCTCTCTGTATCTCGGTTTCTGTTTCCATGCTTGGGAAATTTTCTGCTATTATTTCTGCTAATATTTTTTCTGTCATTTGTGTTGCCTTCTGCTGTTTCATTGACTCCTACTAGTCTGACATTATTTCTCTTTGCCTCATCTTGCATCTGTTAAATTGATTTTTCCTGGATCTGTGTTGATTTTAAGAGATCCTTCGTTTCACGATCACTAGCTGCCATGCTGTCTTCAAGACATGAAATTCTATCTTTGGCTTCATTGAAGTGGTTTTGCAAGCTTTCAGTGGAAATTTTGTTTTCCTGGAAATCACTTTGCATCTATTTCATGAATTTTAATTTTTTCCTATATTGTTCATGTAACGTTTCCATCCATTGCCTTTGCTAATCTATTTTTTATCTGTTTCTTCTCTAGATGTGCAGAGCATTTCCTTCATTATTATTGTCATTTCATTTTTTGTCTGAGAGGTTATGTCTGATCCGATCTCTTCTATGGCCTGATGGAGTTGTTTCTTTTCTTCCATTGCATCACTGCAGCAAATTCAAGTGCATGCTTACAAAATTTTCCTACATTGATGTCTCCTAGACTTGTTCTAAGTGGGGTGGAGTTCTGAGACTGCATTTTAGTCCTTCTCCTTGTCATATTTGATGCCAGAATACTCAGTCTTCCTCTTCTCTGGAAGTTTAGCAAAGGTCACTAGTGGCCCTAGTTTTCCTGGTTGTCAGACCTGCCCCTCAGTGCCTGCTGTGATGCATTGCTTAGTCCATGGTGTTATGGTAGATGCTGAAGTGCACCTAGTTCTTCCAGTTCTCAGACTCAAACTGTGATGTCAGTTGATGGCAGATGGTTTGTTCCAGTGGCGCCTTGTAGTTCAGGGGATATGTATGACCCAGAATCTGGTTGCACTAGTGGCCTAATCCTGGACCTGTGGTCCAGTTCAGGGTACAGAAAAAACCCAGACATGACCTCCAGGGTCAGCAGTTTGTGGAGTCCCTGATGCTGTGTCTCCAGTCAGTTCAGGACACTCATAGGATCCAGAAGCGGGCCTCACCATCTGCAATCACAGACTGCCTGTGTCTGTGACCCCCAGGAAGTCATGGCACAAGTGAAGCCCAGATCTGAACCAAGGTTCTAGCAGCTCACAGGGCACCCACTCCAGTACCTCACTCAGTGCTGGGCATGCACAGGGAGGACCCTCATTCAAACCATAGTCAGAGTATTTCACGGGCCTTCTGAATGAGTATCTTCTGTCTGTATCAGGTGCATGGAGGGCAGAGACTCTGACTGTAATGGTGGCAGTGTCGTGCGTTGCCGGCTATGCCCCCAGGAAGTAGATGGGAAGCACCTGGTTCTCTCCGCCGTGTTCAGCTGAGAACTGTGCGGGTCTTGGCCCACCTGATTCTGCATCTCCAGTCAGTTGAGGACGTGCACAGGAGCCAAATGTGGGCTGCACCAACAGCGATCACAGACTGCCTGTGTCTGTGACCTCCAGGAGGTCAGGGAGCAGGTGAAGCCCAGACTTGAACCATTGTGTCAGCAGTTCATGGTGTGCCCACTCTGGTACCTCACTCAGTGCTAAGCACATGCAGGCAGGGCCCATACACAAACCCTGGTAAGAGCATTTCACGGGCCTTCTGAGTGAAGGTCTCCTGTCTGCACCAGGCTCACAGAGGGCAGATACTCCCCTTTCTCTCTTTTAAAAATTTTGCTAGCACATGCTTACAGTTCACAATGACTGCATTGATCATAGGAAGTTGGTACATGTAGATAACATACCTTAACTTATCTCTTTACTGATCTATTGTTCAGTTTGGTGGCCTGTCATTAACAAAGTGGTGGAAACATATGTTTCTGAGATAAATTTCATTGGGTTTGAATAAATAACAGATATTTTAGAAGTAAAAGAAACAATACATCTTTGCAATATAAAACCTGAATGAACTCCCAGATACTTTCTTGAAAATGCCATTTGACTTATTTGAGAATTCTAGTACTTTAATCTCTAGAGTACCACCAATAATATTGTTGCTTGCTGTGTCCTACAGGTATAAGAAGAATCAAATGAGATGGTGGTTTTCATGACCTAGCAATGTGTAATCACTATTTCTTACACATTATGTAGGGTTTACTTACGTATTGTTATTGTATTACACATTATATAACATTTTTGCAAACTCTCAAGTTGTATGTGAAAGTAAAGCAATATTTTCTGTTACTCTCTATCTTTGTTTCCTCAAAATTTTGCCTAACCGATTCTTTGCATACAGAAGACATTCTGTCAACGCCATCCCAGTAAGTTGCTGTTACAGTGTGTGTCAAGATATCCCCCCAAAGCCTCAGATGGTCGTAGGATTTTTTAGAGGTGGCTGAATCCAGGTCTGATTGATTCATAGAGCAATGCTGGGATTAAGGGTGCTGGGATTAAGGGTGCTGGGATTAAGGGGGGGTGACTGCTGGATCAGTCCACTGACTGGAATGGCACCACCCTAATCCCAGCACTCTGGATAAGACAAAAGGGAAGAAAGAAGTCTGTCTCCCTGTCTGCTCTTTTGCTGCTTTTTCTGTCTTCTGCCACCATGAACTGTTGCCCCTCTGCAATGTGCCAGCCTACCCTGGAGGCAATTTGGGCTGAAGCCTCTACAAACTGTAAGCTAAATAAACCCTCCCCCTTTTAGCTTTGGGTGTGGAGTATTTTGTCACAGAAACAAGAAGAGTAACTAAGACAGTTGTGTGGTAGGTAGCCCAGTCTCTGTTGATGCCCCACGGTCCTTCACACAATGTTTTATTTAACAGCTTTTCTCTCATGTTTTCCTATTAAAATGCATCTTGCTGTATAATAAATATGAATCCACCCTTTTCTAGGATTCCAGTCAGTTTTCCATTTTATATTATAAAAATGGAAGTTTTGACAGAGAGGGACCTTGTCTATTTGTTTACAAATAAGCCCTTACTTCTTTCTAAGTGATGGCTGCAAGAGCAAATAATAATGCGAATGAAGTAACTGATGGCTGAACAGATGGTGAACATATATGATGGACAGATGAATGGGAGTCTTTCTCACTCAGGCTGCGAGTTTATTCAGGGCAGAGATGGTCTTTCTTGATGTATATATCAAAATGATGCAGTTAACAAATAATGTTTCTTGATATTAACAAATGGTAGCATAGTAGTTAGGCCTCCTAGCTAAGCAAGTTAATGTGTTAACCCAAAAATAATTGTTACGAAGGAGAAAATGTGAGGCAAATTTCGTGGTACCTAATAGCTTTAGTCTTGTAAATATTTTATATTGCCACAAAAGACCATGAGTCTAATCAGGGATTATTTTTCAGCTGGAGGTAGTAATTACTAAAACAATGTGGCAGTTAATTAAAAATATAGTGAGATATCATGAAGGTAAATTACCTTCTTCAGTATGGGAGAAACCATATGACAGAAACATTTTAATCTGAACATAGCCCAGTCATTCCCAAGGTAGTGAGTTATACACCATTCAAGATAGTCAAGTAGAAACTGCATGCTCATTTCGTGGTCTTTAAATTTGATTTATAGGAGGCTGGGCATGGTGGCACACCTCTGTAATCCCAGCACTGGGGAGGCTGAGGCAGGAGGATCATTGTGAATTTGAGGTCAGCCTGGGCTACAAAGTGAGCTCAAGGCCAGCCTGAACCACACAGCGAGACCCTGTCTCAAATACACACCAAAAAAAAAAAAAAAAAAAAAAAATCAAATAAATTTAATTTATAGGAAGATTAGATAAAGGAATATATTTGGCTTTCAAGTGTATTCCTGCTTAGAAACAGCTTACCATAGTTAAAGATAAAAAACAAACAAACAAGTAAATTGCATATAGAAATTTTCCCTTTTCCTGGTATTGGAGACTAAACCTCTGGCTTTTGCACTGAGCTATATCCCTAGCCCTCTATTTTACTTTATTATTATTTTGTTTTATTTTATTATTGTATTCTATACTTTGAGCCAGGGTCTCAATAAGTATTTTGGTCAGGTTCTCAGGCTAGGCTCAAACTTGCAGACCTTCTCCTAGGATTATACGCTTGTTCCACCATGGCTGACTGAAAGACTGCATTTTGCCTATTTGCAAATCCAGGGAAATCTGAAAGCAGTGAAAATTTTGTTTCTGTGTCTGCACATACACTCAAACTTTCTTTGAGAATCTCCAAACCCTAAACCTGATATACATCTGCTGTTACACTGATCTTTAGATTTAGCAATAAAAGCGATATAATAAGGGAATAAATTCTGCATTGCATAAACAGCTATAAAGGTAAGCCCCTGTGAAAACTGCCTTGAGAATATCATTTCTGGATTGAGTTCAGATGAAAATATTTTCTATCTTGCTGTTTTGCTCCTCTTCACAATGTGGAAACTTGGTGTTTATGATATACAATATCTCAAATAAGAAAAATAATAATTTATTAGCAGAAACTGACAATGTAATGTATTAGAAAGTTCATTGGATTTGCTTCAAAGAGAGGTCGATAATGGGCAGGTGTTGTTTTCTCTTTCTCAGTACTGTACACTGTAACTAACGTGGATCTGGGCCATGGGTGGTGCCCAATACATATTGCTAGCTGAGGATGATGAATGTTGATTTAGTAAGTGGATAATAGCTTTAAAAATGTACGAGAGGGTTGCCTAGACATTTGCTTTAATGCCCCTCTCCCAAATGATACACTTTAAAATGGTATTGACTGAATTAAACTGACCACTGAGGTTGTTCAATATTTCTAGACAACCAAAGTAGTACCAGGTGAATGGAAAGACAGAAAGGGAACCAGGGAAGCATGGATGCTTCTTGGGTGGTATAATGTCAGACCAAGCGCAGGCACCTACTGGCTTTTGGAGGAGATGAGCCGGCAGGGAATAAAGGAAAAAATTACAGATGGCTCTCATGATTGCCTGGGCTGTATCTCCTTCTCACTGGGTATTGCTAGCTATTGTATCAGCCATCTGGATAGAATGTCTTTCTTCTAGTTTCCAGGTTCCCTAGAGGTTACACAATAAATTCATGCACATCATATATACTTACTACAAAGGCGATTCATGCACTTTGTCGTAAAATTTCTTGCCAGAAGTATCAATTTTTAATCAGAAAACTAAACCTCTTTTAGGATTTAATAAATACAATTACTCTAGTTTATAATTTCATACATGCAATTACTCTATTCATTAAATTTGTTATATTTGAGTACTTCTCGAGCAGTTCTTGCTGATATGGTATTCATTTCAGCTGATTAGAGCAATGTGTTGACAACTTCAAAGCATGCTGATGATCCTTGGAAAGTATCTCTGGGGAAATGATAAACATTTTTTTCCCCCTCTGGAGTAAAATTGCTTGTAGGTTGTCTAGAATTGCCCAGATGGAAGCGAAAATCTCAGAATTCTGGCTCCTCTTTTAAGTTTTGTCTCTGACTGTTGGACTTTAGATGAACCATCTCACCTCCCACGTCTGAGAGTTCTGTCTTTTTAAAGGAAGTTGGAGCGTACGGACCCTATGTTCCCTTTAGACTGAAAGCTATGATTCTGACATATTGCTCATACTGAGATTCCTTCAGCTCTAAAGCTGTGCTTCTGACTTATATCACCCACAAATGATCCAATAGGCATCCAATGGGGGTTCAAAATGAAAGGGGCACATGGGAGTCTTTACTGGAAGAAGTGCCCAAGAGACTCTTAATAACCTAATGGATATATTCCTTCATGACAGTGGAGGTTCAAATGGCTCTTGAGCTCCACTCCAGTTAATAGTGCTTCATTCTTTTATTATTTTTAGCAGGGACATAAGTGGAGGACATTAGCATAGGTTTTTCAGCACTGTCAGGATTGCACAGGGATTTGTAAAACTAAGCAAAGGAAAAATGACTGACTGGTACATTTAATTTATTACTTTTATTGACTTCTGCAGCACTCATGTGGCTGTACTCAAAAGGGCCATACTAGCTAATAAAATAGGACTTAGAACTGATGTAACAAATAAAATGCCAAATAACAATGCCATTGTTATTAAAATGTAGTGACACTATTGATTTAAAATAAATATATTAGCCAGTTTGCTGTGCATTTAGGACGGGACTCAGCCGTTAAATGCACCATTTGGGTTACAGGCTTACATGACAAATGAAAGGCTTCTTACCAGGAGGAATAATGCAGTTTTATGTGGCAGGATTGCCATGGAAACAGAAATAAATCCTGAAGCTAAATAGGGCTGTGAATATCCTGTCTTCCAAGTTCAGCTTCCAGTGTTCCACAGGAGAAATTCGTAGGAAGCCTACCATGGTTTTCTTTATAAATGAAAAATTATAGACTTTATATTTCTCAACTCATATCATTATTGAACGTTCTCTTATCACTGTCATTAGTGTGAACGCGGTAGGCTCAGACAAAACAAAGCCAGCTCCTTTTCTCACACCTTCACTCAATTTTCTTACACACACACACCCCTAACACCTCTGCTTTGTAATTCCAAGAGGTATATAATCATCCATTTTTCAGTATAAGCTATGTCGGAGCATGAACCTGAGTGCTTCTGGGAAGCACTTAAGGCTCCACAGAGGCTGAAGTGATGCCTTGATATGTTAACCACTGAATATCCATTCAAATGTATTCAATTAAGAAAACTGATGGATCATTTGCTCTTTCTCCTTCCTCTGGTTCTGAATGCTCTTCAACTGGCACATATATGCTATGAATTAGTGGCCAACAGCGTTGAGTGACAGCGTAAAACACCTTTTCAAAAGACATTCCTGGGAATCTCTTTGTTCTTAGGACTCATTTTTTGCCCTTCAAAAATAGCTTAACTCATGAAAAAAATAGTCTGGAATCAGTTCTTTAAATCTGAGGTCTTTTCAGCGAGCCAGTGCCAAACTTTGAGAAATGCCTCTTTCACTTCATGAAGACAAGAACCACCAGATCTGTCTTGTTCATCACTGTAATAATGGTGCCTACACATGTAACTGGTACATAGGAGATGCACACTGAGTATCTGATGTGAGTATATTGAGCCAAACAAGTAAATTTAGAGGTCAATCTGCTATTCTAATAAATATTCATAGGAAATAAAAGGGAAGGTTGAAATAGTCTGTAAGCAAAGACTGGCCCATCTAGCTCAGATTCTTTGTTTCTCATTGCTTCTCACAGTGTGGACTCGGCTGCAGGGCTTCAGTATGCGTGGGCTTTAACTGAGTTCCTACTAGGAGGGCTGTGGCAAAGTCTCTCTCCTTGTCAATATAGTCAAGGACTGCGTCTTTCTGATGAAGCACAAAAGGACACGGATTTCCTGGAAGCTCACAGTTTTAGAACTTTTATCTCAATTACATATATATATATATATATTTTTTTTTTAACTTTATTTATTTTTTTTTAGATGTCAGGATCCTAAAGGACCAGAAACCTAGTAACTTTCTCCTGTTTTCTAATTTGCTTTGAATAGCTAGACATGATATTGAGTATGAAACGTATTTTCCTGTGATTTAAAGTTTATAATTGTTTTAAGATGAAAATCCATCTGCATTTTATTCATTTTTTTTACCTAAATTTGTGTTGAAGTTTACTTATGACTATTAATTTGTTTCTCTAAATAACTTGTGACCTTGAGTTGATGAATTGGTATATTTCATTTAACTATGCATGTTTGTATTTTCAAAATCCTGCTCAAAATATCACTTATGAATTACTTTTATATTAATTAATTGATATAACTTTGGCAATTATATATCAGAATCTATAACCACTTGTTATCATTTGGGTCTAGATATTCCCCCAATGCCTCATGCAGTCATAGGTGAGATGTTTTCAGAGGTGGCTGAATCTAGAATGTGTCATGCTGGGATTAAGGGTGTGTGATTTCTAAATCAGTCCAATGGTTGGTTTGGCACTGCCCTAAATCCCAGTAGTCTAGATACAGAATAAAAGGGGCAGAAAGAAGCTACCAAGTTCCCTCACTTGTTTTGCTACCTTCTGCCTACCTTGAACTGTTTCTCCTCTGCAATGCCTGTTGGCCATGCAACTCTGCCTTGGAGGCAGCTGATTATGGAGTGAACCCTCCTCAGACTGTGTTCCAAATAAACGTTTCCCTCTTTAACTTTGGAGGTTGGGTATTTTGTCTCAGCAATGAGAAAAATAACTAAGACACCATTTAAATAGAGATATGCACATAATGCTAAGAGCTCAATCAGGAAATGAAATGGAGAGTGTACAATAATGTGGTTTCAACCATGCACCTTATCAAAATGTAAGCAGCTACAATATGTCAAACATGATGCATTCACAAGGTAAAATGCAGATTTTGGTAGTTAATGAAAGTGAGACAAGACAGGTAGAATCCATGGAAACACATTGATTACCTTAAACTTCTTTGATAGGCTGGACATTTGATGTTGCTGTGATTAGAAATTCATATTAATATGCCTCTTATATTCCTGCCAAAAGAAACTTCCTTTTCACATATGTTGAAGTGCAGTAAAAGTAAATTGTTTCTAGTTTTATGGCAAGTGGAAAATAGTTGAGTTGTCTTTTTGAGCAACTAATATTAAATTTTTTTGTAAGAATCTCTTTGCAGAGATGTGTGATTGCTGTTTTCTACTACAGCTGCAGTTTATTGTCTAGATTCACTCTGAAAAACCCATACACTTTCCAACTGTTCACATAGGAAGTGAACATTAAACATATCCAGGCTCCAGGGACTGGGGTCTAAACCCAAGTATTTGTGGGTCTTCACTCTGTACCCAGTTTGTAGCCCTCAGTAAGTGAGCATAGTCAGCAGTGTCTGTTCAGTTCATGTCAATGGAAATTAGTTTGATGGTGGAACTGCTGCTGGTTTGTAAGAAGGCAAAGGGAAGCAGCCTCAGAAGAGAGCTGCGGAAAGTGACAGGTGTGGGGACTGAACATGGTATAGTGGCATGAACATTGGCTAAGAGGCAGGTTGAGCCCAAGCACCAGCCTCATCAACTGGCACAGGGAAAAATACTCAAAATAAGAGGTACATTCTTTGTTTCTGAAAATATGTTGTCAGTACCTGGCTTATAGTCTGGCTGGGAGTACGGACATAAGGAAAATGTGTGCATAGAATATACATGTATAAATATAAATAAAAGCACACCCACAAGATATTCACACACACCCCTACACACACTTCCACATTTCATTTTTTTTGTTTGTTTGTTTGTTTTTTGCGGTACTGGGGATCGAACTCAGGACCCTGTGCTTGCTAGGCAAGCGCTTATTCCACTGAGCTATATCCCCAGCCCCACACTTCCACATTTCAGGCAGTCTATAATCATCTTCCCTTTTCTTCTTTGAGCCACTGTTTGTTTATTTGTCAAGGAATAATACTTGCCTGATTTGCTCTCTCTGGAAGATGCTATGTATTTTGTACAGAAATATTAGATGTTAGTAAAGGAATAAATGTTATATTTGTTTGTTGAAATTCATGCTTTCAGATCCACACATAGAGGGCACTAGTTTAGAACTACAGACAATGTGGTTCACAGCACAATCTTTGACCTCACAGAAACAATACCCCATATGACAGATAAGACAGATTTCCACTGATATTTAAATGACTGCCTGATAATGAAGTACCAGCAGATGACTATCGTCAGCTCTAGTGATCTCTGCATAATACGTCAGCTGCTTTGTGATCTGGTCTTCAGCTCCTTGTCCAGTCTTCACCTGACTTGTAAGAAAAGCGCAAAAAAAGACATGAGATATTTTCAACTCTTAAAGTTGTGGACAACTTTTTGGCCTCTAATTCTTGCTTTTCATTGAATTATTCACCTCTGAATTAGATTATGAAATTCCTGTCCTTCTGAAAGTCTGTTTTCTTGAAAAAATGCAGGATTTTTCATCTGCATCCTGCATTATTTAGAAGTCCCCTCTTTGAGTATATTTCATGGCTTTATATATGTTGACTTCTACACAATTATACAGGTCATAGGCTTTACATTTTCTTAAATGTTAGATTAAGGCATATGATCCACATATTAGGAATTCTTTTGTCAGCTCATCATATGGTCTGTATGATTATTTTAAATTTCAGTGTTTCTTATATAACTTATGATATGAAATATATTAAATGCTTTTAGTAGACACATAGAAGCAAGAAAAAAGTGTTGATAGCTTTTCAGGCATCTAATTCATTTAACTGAAGTATATTCTGTAACCACAAATGAGTTCTTAATGATAAAGAAATAGAGAAAGCTGTTAGCAGTGTCAAGGAATGATTTAAGCATCAGAGTTTGCTTGGACTTACACTCTAAAAATAAACAGAGCAATAGTTGAGATACTGAACACAAAAGAAATGTTTTCCAAATATCCAAGCTCAAATTTTGTTTTTCAATAAATTCTCAACATATTAAACACTTTTTATCTTAGCATACTATTATGTTCTCATAGAAGACTTCAATAAATAAAGAAATATTCTTTTACAAAATATCTACAACTTCCTTGGTTTTCTGGACATTTCTACTAATCCTAACAATCTTCTAAGCGGTTATCCATGAAAACAAGATGCTTGAAAATGTAGAAAAATAAATTTCCAGAGTCTGCCTCTAGTCTGAGGTACCTTCCTTCTCAACCACTATTGTCATTGGAATTTTCCCTGGGGTGCTTTAAAAACTAGTGATATCTAGATCTCATTCAGAGAGTATTTAATTTATTTGCCTTGGTGGACAGACCAGACACTGGGTCATTTTAAGTAACGTGGATGATTTCAACATGCAGACTAAAGTTAAGAACTGCTGTTTAAAGGGTTCTTAATGATCAGTTTTGATAAGCCCATTTACTATTTGCACTAAAACCTCCTTTGATACAGAACATCGACCTCATGATAATGACTGATAATGACACAAAGCATACAAAATGGTTAATATTTACTGGGACTTTCAAATACACCAGTGCTTCTATCTTTCCCTGCTGTATCTCAGTTTATCTTCTCAAAAATGTTCAGAGTTGTGATTATCTGCATGTACTGACTGACCAAAAATGAGTCACAGAGAGGATAAATAACTTACACAAGGTCACCCACCTAATATATTATGGTGCTTGGTTTTGTATCCACATATATTTCGTCTACTTTATTTTTGTTTCTGTCTTTGTTTGTTTTGGTACCAGGAATCGAACCCTGGGCCTTACACTTGCCAGGTATGTGTTGTACATTGAGCTACCTCTGCAGCCCATTTATTCCATCTTAAATTCAGATCAGAAAATATTATCTAGTCTGAGATACTGCACAAACTAAAACATTATTCGACAGGGATTAACAATTAGCATGACTTGCTGACAGGATAAAACAGAACTCCAGTCTTTCTGTAAAGAAATTAACTTGCTTCTCATGAGAAACCCTGTGCTTCAGCAACATCCTATTACCCATAAAATAATACCCAGATGGCCCTGTGGCTTGTGTGTGTCTACTTGAGTGCTGATTTAGAAAGTGACCATGATAAATAATCAGCATTGATTACATGGCAGCAGATATTCATCAATGCCTTCCACAATGCCTCCTAAGAGACTTTGCTACCAGTTTTCTAAGTACTTAGATTTCAAAAATGGTGGGGTGGTCAATAAGAGCAAAAAATATAACCAATATATCTTTGTCTTCATGTAACAGCTAGGAAGATGTGCATTAAATCTTGCATGATGAACTGGAAAATAATACCATTCCTACTTGGAAGGTAACTTCCAGAGAAGTTGACACGTGTAACACTTTTGTGCACATCCGTGTCCATTTTTACTATACATTTTTTGCCACTTCCTCTTCAATTCTTCCACTTCTTTTGACTTTCCTAGAAAGTTCTACTTTTACTTCAGCTGTTTCTTAGACTTTTAGCTCTCTGCATCGAAGGCTTCTTTGAAAGGAGGATGATGTGTGTGAGTGGAAATGTTTTCTTCCCATCAGCCAACACTATCTATAATTCTAAGCCCAGTGTTAGCTTTCATTTTGAAAGTGCTACCATAACCTCTGACCACTATTACTAGGTCGGGACAAAACTGAGTTTTTCCCTTTTAACAACCAGTGATTTAGGGCAGAAGAAAATAAAAGGATACCTTCCTCTCTGTTTGCAGTTTTTATATAATATTAGAACAACAAGATCAGTAATCTCACAAGAGCCTTAACAGTAGGTGTGATAAATCTTCAAAGCATATCCTGTTATGAGGCTAAAGCCTGGGATTTCTGAGTAAGATACAAGTTATGATCATCTGACTATAGATCAAATCACTGAGGGACACTGAATTCAGAAAGGTGCAATGGATTTATAGAAAGCTGATATTGGTTGGCTGATTCTTAGTCGCAGATAAGAATAGAGGAACTGTGAAATCCAACAGTCAGAGGTTACTGTTCTTGATCTGCTCATCTTCTTCGACCGTCAAGACTTTCCAGAGAAGCCAGTAAGGCCTCTGTATATATGAAGGAAGCTTTCCATTATATCCATGCATTTGTGACTTTGAAATTTTTGAAAAGTATTAAAAAAAAAACAATTCCAGATGCATTGCTACCTGAACATTCATAAAAACGATTTATATTCTAGCGAGTCATGAGCCATGTGAGATAGGTTCCAAGATGGCAAGGCTGTTATTTTCAGAAGCAATGTGAGAATATGAAGAGCACAGTACTGGGGCCATAAGTATACATGTATCACTAGCTAAAACCTTAAGTTCTAAGTATCTGAGCTGAAAGAAGACCTCACAAACTTCTTTTGGTAGCTAACTTTACAAAGGAAAATGAACTTTACCATTTTATACACATGAAACAGTATTATTCTTACTGACACCTGATAAAACTAACACCATGATACATTTGCTCAATGAAAATACTGTTAATGTAGATGTAAGATAAGATAATGTTAACCTAGTCAGCTAACCTAAGAAAGCTACTTCTGAAAGCAAAAGACCAAATCCAGTGGTCTCTAGTATTCATGAGGTATTGGGTTTTCCCTCCACTGTGGGATAGCAAATTCTTAGGATAATCAAATTGTGGATTATTTGCACATAAACTATGTGCCCTGCTGTAAAATTTATCTGATTATCTATAATAACTAGTACAGTGTAAATGCTGTGTGGTTATGCTATGTTGTTTATGGAATAATGCTCTCCCCCAAGTCTATTTTCCATCTGCAGTTGGCCAATTCCATGCCTGTAGAGTTTTCGAATGCAGTGATGAGTTTTAATCAAGGATAGTCTCTAGAAAGCAACTATTTACCTTTCTTCTCTCTTGTCTGAGGTTATGCTCAGGTAGTTGAGAAACCAGGTCAAGAGAAAGGAAATTCTGATTTCAATATAACTCTACCTTTAGTTCATTTTGGTATCTGTGGGTCTATCATTAATTTACAGGATGTTCTACCTCTTCATGGGAAAGCCAAGTGTGAGGGTCCAGTATTGTACTTCCAGCGCTTCTTTGTTCCTCACTGGCTGACCTTGTCCCATAATTCTTACAGTTTGGGAACTTGAAAAATGACAGCAAGCTAATAGCTCAGTGTCTCCCATCTTGCCACTCTACCTTCCCAGCAATATCTGAAGAGCTAAGAAAATCCCATGAGAACATTTTAATGGAGAACTTATTCTGTGTAAACATAGTGATAGCATCATTTAGTTCACACGCTTTTTAAAAAGGGGTTTATTTCCTAGAAACATAATAAAGACACAATGTTCTTCAAATATTTGAAAAAAATGTGAATGTTTATAAACGCTGGTTGAATCTGTGGAGGTTTTTTCCCCCTTTAAACAGCTTAAGTACCCATTCATTCAGGAAACTTATTCTTTTGTAGCTTATTAGTGTATTACCTGTGTGCCAGGTTCCCTAAGGATACGAAAGTGTTCTAGAGGAATTGATGTTTTAAAATTACAGTATTAGTCAGGCAAATGATATAAATATTTTTATTCACCTTCTCTTACTCCAACACTAGCCACACAGATGGTATGACAATATCGCTCTCTGTGTTTCCCAAAGTGTAGCCAGAATTTACACAAACAAGGTGTACTGGATAGGGAGATTTTCCCCAAAGATTTTTTCACCAGGATTCTTTGCAGCACATAGAGTCAGCATGTTTTTGCTTAAAATCCAAGCATTTGACAGAATGAGGTAATTATAATGCAAGAGAAAAAACTTATGTTTCTTTGATTTTTCAGACACCTGGGCTAGATTGAGTGTTTCTCCAAGAAGTTCTTGAAGAAACTGATCCGACATGCCAAGCCTGGTTGCAAAAATTCAAACTTATGGGCTTGATCCCAGATTCACAGTCAGAATATCCAGAAATCGATTTTGGAAAATAGCATGTTAAATCACTCATGATGATGTGCTCCGATAGTTCATTCCAGTTACTCATGACTGTGAGGCAGAACTGCTTGAGCCCAGACATTCAAGGCTAGCTTGGGAAAGATAGCATGATCATGTCTCAAAACCAAACAAAAATAAAATGGCATTTTAGACAACTTCTGGGTGGTTTAGAGAACCAAGAAGCTGTTTAAGAAGTAAAACTGTGATTGGGCTGTGTACGTGATTACAAAACATAAACTTAGAGAAGAACCTGAAGAGCTCTCAGGTACATCTGTGCTAAGTCTCTGCCCCTAGGTACAGACCTTCGCACTTCTGGCAGTGTTTCCTCCTCTGCTATGGACCCTGGGACTCCAGACATGCAGTGCACATCCCCCTTACGTGATGCCTGAGTTGCCATCAGGAACCTCCCAGTATGGTCTAGCTGCTCATCACGTGCATTCATACTTCTCTTATGTGAGCTGGTTGATCACTTATTCCTATTTCACAAGTGCAGAGAAGGAGAATCAGAATAGTAAAATGACTCACTAAAATTTGCAGCTCCCTAAATTAAGTCAAAAGTCAAACTCTTTCCCTAAACCCGAAATATGGCTTCATGTAATTAGTACAACTGCATGTTGGTAATTGAATGCAAGACTTATATTTGAGGAGTATTGATATGTGAAACAGTATTTTATTGCAGCCTTTAAAAATAATTTTCTTTCCCAGACATTCCGGACTGGTGACTGATTTCTTTTTCTTCTTCTTTGTTTCTTTTTATTTTTCCTCACTTTGGTGGAGTAAGATTTATTTTCCATTAATTCTATGGGGGTTTTCTTTCTTTTTTTTTTTTTTTTTACTTTTATTAGTACATATTGGCATAACATAGTGGTTGCATTCACTCTCAGGAATGTCTGTATGTATATATCACATTTCAGTTCTTCCCCCCCATCCCATTTTATTTTCCCAGAATCAGATTTATTTATCTTATAAGACCTTATGAAGTTAATTATTATATGTACACATTGAAAACCAGACTAATAGGTCAAATGACAAAACATAAACTAAGTACTGCTTTCAAAGAAGGTCTAGATTATGTGCAGGGTAAAAATGCAATAGGACTTACCTTTATGACAATTTTGTAGAAACATTAAATTAATAATGTGATAAACTACTAAAATCACAAGTACTTCTGCACTGAGAATTCATTAAAAAATCATGGTAGTCATATTGACCTTTAGGTTACAGGTGATAAATCTAAACTCAAAGTGACTTACATATAAAGGGTGATTTATTGGCTTGCACTGCTTGAAAGTCACCCATTGACTGAGTTCATACATGCATGATTTCAAAAACTTAGAGGGTGAAAGCAAGTATTAGTTCCCTCTCTTGGATCTAGCTTTTTGCCTCATTTCCTGGCATGTTCTCCCTGTAGTCCACAAAAAGGCACACAGCAAGTCAGATTTCCATTACTCCTTTTGTGAAATTGAAGGAACAGGGAAATTTCTCATTTGTATTATTTCTAGGGAAATTCCAGGACCTACTTTGTGACCAGAAGGAAATGTACAGATTGGCTAGGTCTTGGTAAGATGCCCATTTCTACCACCAGACAGCAGGAAAAGGCATCGTGGATTTCCCTCACTGGGAGATAAAGAGGAAGAAATCATTGACACTTGCAGTATATTCAACCCAGCTGACAGAGAAGATGCAACACCTGTGAACTGTCAGTAAGGGTTTGTTCAGTATTAATTTACTATCATACTATCTTCAATTTTATTGCCATGTTTACACTAAAACCACAGTAACTACTAAAAATAAGCTGGTATATTTTAGAATTCTATTTACATCTTTATTTTGGAAATAAACTATTTTAATAAAAGACGGAATGGAGGAAGTGTGGATATTGATTTATAAATGATGATTACACACGAACTGGCCATAGTAAGAACCAGTTAGATATGAATTATCAGATCCGAAGTCAAGTTTACCTCTTCTTACGCTATCTGTGTAGACAAGGCTGAAGGTTATCAAGGTTAATGTGGGACATTTAGCTTCTCTACCTTCCTCAAACCCACAAAGAGATTTGTGACAACTACTTTCAATCAAAGGAAAGACAATGAATGAAAAGTATGTGTATACCAGGTTTCTGGAGAAATAAGAAAAAGTTATGATACTTGGATAGCAACAAAACTTTAAAATCTGTATTGCTTTCTGTCACCACCATTGTGTTACAAATTTAGAATTGCTATCTCCCCCATTTTCAGATAAGGGAACTGCAGAGTTGAGGGACTTGTCTTCACTCATTCATTCATTCATTCATTCATTCAGTACTGAGTTTATCCAAATTAGCAAACTGTAACTAGGACTCCAACTGAAACTTTTTACATGCGTTTATCTCTGCTAAGTTAGGGAAATCTTCAACTAAGATAGCAAGCATCCTGACACACAGACCGAGATCTCCATTCTTTTTTTTCCGTATCATGTCAGAAAAAATGAAATTGAAGAATACGATATGTTAATAAAAATCTCTGTACTACCTGAGGAAGTCAGCTTGGTTTGCAGTACTTTCTGAGTCTCCCACAGGAACAATTCCCATCATAATCTTTTTAAAGGATTGGCTTCAACTGAATCTCGTGTTTGTTTCTTTCAATAGGAAACTATTACAGAAAAGTAGTTGGTGAGGTGTTGTGGAGCTATTGATTCTCTGACTGCCAGATGGAGAACATAACCAGGTAGTAAACCAAGTAGGAGTTGGAGAGGAAGCAGGGCAGCTAAAAAGCCTTGCTTCTGAGAGCAGCTATCCCAGAGTGCCCTGCTACAGTATTGTGTCTGCAAAATTAATACATGCTGTAGAGGGATTTGGGAGACTTTATCATATATCTGGTGTGGAAAATAATTTCTAAATTTCAGTGTCACACTCATGTTATAGTATATTCAGAATATTAATGGTATTTAAATTCATGTACCTGGCACTGTACCAAGCATTACCTTGCTTTGGTTCATTTTCAAAGCAATCCCCCCACTTGCATGCTACCCTCATCCTCTGAGTTATTAGCAGTTTGCAGGTGAAGTAATCACTGCATAGAGAGGCTGTTTATACAGAATCTCTTGCACTAAGTGCTGTATATGGTGGAGATGGGGATTGAAACCAGGGTATTTATATCTTTAGCCTGAACTCACAAACCATCCCCAGCATAACTCTCCATCCCCTCTGTAGAAGCAGCATGGCTGTGGTTTCATTTTACACAGATTGGGCTGCAGGCAATATTCTAGGCTGTGTTGCAATGTGTTAAAATATTTATTATTGAAAGGGAAGGTAAAAAGTGGAATGTTAGAATCTTTCAATAGACACATAACTGAAAAGCAACATGTATAGTCACTACAATACAGTACTTATCTTGAACAATGCATCTTTTTTGGGTTACTGAAGAGAATTCAGGGAAAATTCTATTCCGATTCGATTATGAAGAAGCTGAGAGAGTTTACGTAGCTACTATGTCTTATCACTGCCTTTTCATCACTATTTCATTAGGGACAATGTTCTATGATATATATAGGTCATGGTCATGACCAGGGACACTAAGGTGAGTATGCATATCTGTCAGAGCTTTCATGAGCTACCGTAAGTAGTCAAGCTCAGACACAGAGAGCAGGACAGCAGTGGCTGGGGTGGGGAAAGTGGAAATGGGAGATGTTGATCATTGGCTTTCATGTTTTATTTATACTGAATAAAAATTCTAGAGATTGGATGTACAATAGAATGCCTACACTACACAGTATAGCATTGTACACTCTAAAATATGTTAGTGGGTAGATCTTTGTTAAATATTCTTTCCAGGAACAAGAGAAAGCAAAACAAGACTACCTCAGTTATTTCCATCATTCCTGGGACAAAATATTCAACACTCACAACTTAGAGAGAGGATTTTCATTTTCACTCACAATTTGCAGGGTTTTATGACCGTAGTTAGCAGGTTCAAAGGCATGACTGGCAGGATTTGGAAGGGGAAGAACTTCTTCTGGTTTAGTGATAGGAAAGCAGAGAGGAAAGGGAGAATTGAGGGCAGGGATAAACCTTTCAGGCCATTGCCCAGCGACCTGCCTCTTCTATCCAGATCCCCTCTTCAAACTGCAAGTCAACTATAAACCCCCATAATACAATAATCTTCTAAGAGTCCTGCTTATGAGCATATGAGGATCTTGTGAAAAATCTATGCATGAAACATAACAAAGACAAAGCAAAAGGATGCAAAGAGATATTTGGAGGTGGTGAATGCATACAAATCATTGATTATGGTTCTGGTGTTACAGGTGTAAGGCACAGCATGTTTACTATATTCAAACATAAAAATTCATCATAAAATGTGCTCAATTTCTGTATAATAACCACTCCCCAATAACGCTTAGAAGTAAAATAACTTTAAGATATTTTTTAAAAAGAAGCACATATCCAACGAGAATGTCATATGTGTTCTTGAAAGTATATGCAGGTACATAGTAGAGCCTGTGCTTACATGTCCTTAGGGACAAATGTTTGTCTGTATTCCTGAAACCTGAACAGGCTACTCTGAAAGATAAAGTCATTGCTGAATTGGGACAGAAGCTGATGCAGAGATGGGAATGGTTTAGTGTGAGTTGTGTAACATGTGTTTTCTTTATTTGGCTGACAAATTACCATGAGGTTCAACTCAAATAATAGAAAATGAGAAGTATCTCAAATTGTGCACCAAGAGGTATATATAATGGATTATTATCTTTATCTGTTTCCTAAAAGTAGACAATACAGTCCTAGAGATATGGAAAAAAGAGGCAAAAAGTTCAAGTCAAGTCACGATGCATTAGTTTTGTTGAGGAAAAAAAAAAAAACTCCTATGGGGATAGACAAGAAATAGTAAAAATTAGGATGTAACCAATAGTGAAAAAAATACTCGTGTTGGTAAACTTTAAGTGTTAACTTGAGTTAGCGATAGGATCCTCAGATCAAATGCTTCCTGGATGTGTTTATGGCAGTACTTCCACATGAGATTTGTAACTAGCTGTCTCTCCCCAGTAAAATTGAACAAAAAGTGGGAAAAAAGGAATCCACTCCTCTGCTGTTGTCTTATTGCTTGAGCTGGAACGCCTCAGCTCATCATCAACTGCCATAGGACCAGGATATACCTATTTACCACAGTTTTCAAGCCTGCTCCCTTGCTTTTGTACTTGAAGATAGCAGACTGTGGGGCTCTTCCTCTCTAACTGCATATGAACACTTTCTTCCAACAAGATATGTTAAAAAATGGGTGAATGCTTACATTTTAAAAAATCATTACAGTAAAAGACACATTGCCAGTAATCCTTCCAAAAATACCCCCCCCACACACACACTTCAGACACATTTATGCCTTCATTTTGCCACTTTCTGAAGCAGTTCTGGAAGTCCTTTTTAATGAGATCACTAGTAGCACTAATGTCATGGCTTCTTCAATGTCCTGAATTGATTAAAAACGTTTACCTTTCATAATCATTTTGACTGTGGGAAGAACAATAAATTGTATTGCCAGGTCAAGTGAATAAAGTGAATGAGGACTGCGCCTTCCTTTCAAGAATGGTATTTGAAACGGGCCACCTGTATCTTCTCTGGCCTGCTAATTTCACGAACAGTCTTTAAAGATGGTAAATGGAGGGAGAGAACAGACTGGATATGATGTACTCTTTTCACTATTCTATCCCTATTTTGGAGACTCTAACAAGATCCAGTATTCTACAAGGACCTTTTGTCTATACTTACAGTTTATTGCTGCTCCTACAGAGAAGTAAACTATTCATTGGTTAGTAAAGCTGGAGGGAGGAAGACCTTTAAGTCAGCAACTTCATAATTTCCTACCCTCTCATTCCATACTTAATATCACCTCTTGGTGTTAGGTAAATGTCACCTGCGAAAAAGTCAATCTGCATGGCCTGCACACAGGCATGTCTTGTGGTTTGTGGTTATTATGAGTTGGTGGTCTTGTTCTTGATACTTAATGTTAGTATTTGGCTAATGTAATTTTGCCTCTGACAGTGACCTTCAAAATTACATACATACAGTCTGAGAGATAGGGAAAAAGAAGCAAAGAGTTTATACACACACACACACACACACACACACACATACACACACATATGATATTTAAAGAGTTATCATTTCTAGTAAATTAATGGCAGTTCCATAATACAGTCATCTTAGAAGTGTATCAATTTGGAGGGACACATCTGAAATTCAGAAGAGTCAGCCTTGAAGCAAATAAAAGGGGCAATATCTGCCTAAATACCTCTAGTAGCCATGATATTTACCAGGAGAAAATGAAACAGGAAATCATTAGGAAATTTATTTTTCAGTTTCAAAAGAGTCTAACAGTTTAATGATGTTAAGAATTTAAGTGAGTCATGTTCTTCTTAGAAAAGGCATGCTGCAGTTCATTAAAACCTTAAATACTGAAATTAAGGTACTGTCACTTCATATAAATGTGTCCTCATTTAAAATGACTATTAAATAAATATCGTATACTTATACCAACATGTGCCTTCTAACATTGAAAGTAGGAGATTTGAGTCATCCTATCAATTGTCTACTCTCAACTTGATGAGTGATTTTCAGCATGTCAACTCAGTATTACTTTTCTATATAAGGTACAAATTCTTTAATACTAGGATATAAAGTCCTATATTGTCTAGTATTGTCCAGCCATAATGAATTACTTCATTTTCCAGCATGTACCATGCTTTCTTGTGCTTGCACATTTTAAAATTCTGTACCTTTTGCTTTACAGATTTGGTTTTTGTTTTGCCAGGAATACTTTTCCCCATCTGTCTCTTTAATGCTTTAAGGCATCTTGGGTAGTTCTCATTCTTTTGATGCTTTAGCACTTAACCAGTAGTTGTATCTTTTCAAAATTCTGGAGTAACTTATTGAAGATAGAGTTTGCTTTATTTGGAAGACAAAATAAATGTTGAAAACATCATTGTCTTTTGAGAAGACAGGTGATGCCATGTCTCATGCTGGTCGCAATTAAGACATTTATAAAGAGGTGATAAGTAAGTTCTTGCCCATATTCCCATAACATGCGAATTTTATTTATATCACCGTGACAATCTGCAACCCATAATGGGTATCAGATTTTTTAACAAAAGAGACTGGAAGGTTGGAGTCTGGAAATTGCCTTTTTCTGTTATTCTTGATGACCAGGGGAGTCATACCAGTGTTATTTTCACTCATTGTCACCACCTCATCCTCAACAAGTATCTTGCAAAATGTTGACAGTAGAAGTTTTTATCAGTCTGGGGATATAGCTCAGTGGAACAAGCGCTTGCCTGGCAAGTGCAAGGTCCTGGGTTTGATCCCTAGTACTGCCAAAAAAAAAAAAAAAAAAAAGTTTTTATCACTTCTGGTTTTAAACCACTGATTTTTTAAAATCTTTGCAATGTAGTCTGGACTGATAAATACATGAGCATTCCAAGAGAGAAAGCCCATCTATTTATACATTTGAAGGCTCCCAGCAAGTTCACAGATAAGGGGCACCTGAATTTCTTAGACATAAAAGTGACTTGTCCAAAGACAAGTACCAGTGACTGAGAGAAACAGAAAACTAGTTTCTATCATTTTGAGCTCCTTTTTCACAATTGCATTTGGCACTAGAAAATGAAAGTTTTAGTGAATTAGAGAAGTTTGTTTTCTCATCACACAGAACTGAAATTTGATGCTTAAAATGTAAAACTCATGAACCCTTTAGGATGAGGGGAAAGGATTAGAGAAGAACAGCAGGTCTGAATTTTAACTGGACACTAGTATAACTTGGAAGGTTTTTTAAATGCAACAATGTCCTATCTTGTACATTACCAAATATTCTGACTTACTTGGTCAAGTGTATGGCACATTCCATAGAAGTATGGGTACTGTATGATTATCAAGTAGATTACTGTTATGGCTTAGATCTAAATGTCCTCTCAAAGGATTATGCTCTCACAGCTGAGAGTTTGGGGAGGTAGCTGAATCTACAGTATGTGATGCTAGGGCTAAATTGTGTTGTACTTGATTTAAGCATGTGACAGTGGTATTAAGGAAACCCACTTTGGGTGTGAGTGGCACCCACAAAAGGTGGATAGCCTGAAAGGGATAGAGTGAGAGGCAGGCTAGATACAACCTCCTATAAGGTCTAGACCTCTGTTGCTGTTGTTAGTTTCTTGCTGTCTTTTACCTGCCCTGCTTTGCCATGAACGATTTCTCCTCTGTGTTGCCCCTCTTGCAGGATACCCTGCCTTGGAGCCAGCTGACTATGAACTGAAACCTCTACAAACCGTGAGCTGAAATGACCCTTTCCTCCTTTAATTTTGGGTGCTGAGTACTTTGTCTCAGCAATGAGAAAAGTCAAATCATGGCCACAGATCAAGGTGCATCACTAAGCAATTATTCAAATGTTATCAGGATAGAAGCTGGATAATGGAACTATTATTTTTTGCTAATTGAAATGATTTGATGAGTCAGAGGAAACTAAGAACAATACACATTTAAAGTTTCATTCCAGCACAATGTTGGAAACATTTTTAAGGGTAATACATTTTGCATTTCATGACTTCGCAGAGAGTAAAATAGTCCCTCAAGAAATATAAGTATCTATACAACTCTCTATTATAACAAATGAACCCAAAGAAAAGAGTATTCTACTTCTTATGACACAAAAGTACAATTTAAAAGTGGCCATTAGATGGTTAACTGAGAAAGATGGGAAGTGAAATGTGTTGGTTACTCTTTTCACATGGCTGATACCAAACACTTGAGTCCAAAATTAAGGAAGGAAAGGTTTATTTAGCTTAAGTTTATGGAGGTTTCAGTCCATAGTCAACTGGCTCCAAGGCACAGTGGTATGGTGAAAGATGAGAGAAGACAGCAGAAGCAACAAGAGCAAAAGAGGACGGAATCAAGCCTCTTTTCCTCCCTTACATTGTAAGCATGCTACCCCCACTCAGGGTCGTGTACCCTTCACACCATCTCTGTGCCCTCCCCTGGCACAGGATGAGGATATTTAAAAAGTGAGGACCCTGGCCCCCTGCTTAGTTAAACTTCTAAAGTTCTCAGGTTGACACAGTGTATCAACCATTACAGGGAGAAAGTTAAGAGAGCTGAATTTTGAAATGTAAAAATGCTTACTGTGCTCCAAAAGGCATGAAAACAACCAGGCTCTATGTTTTCATTATTTTGGCAAAGAGAATGTTATGGTTGTATCTAGACCTAACCCCACCAAGACCTTAAGTGGCCATAGTCAGAGATTTTCAGAGTTGGCTGGATCTAGGATGTGTGATACTGGTATTAATTATGTGATGCTGGGTTTAAGGGTATGTGATTACTAATTTAGTCTACTGATTGATTTGGCACAGTTATAGGTCTGGATAGTGAGAAAGCCCATCCCAGATGTGGGTAGCCCTGCTCAAAGAGCAGGTAGCCTGCAATGGATAAAAGGAGAGCTAAGCTGCTGCTGCTGTGGCTTCACTACTTCGCTGTTTCTCTGTCTTCTGCCTGCCATGAACTCTTTCTCCTCTGCAATGCTCCTGTTCCATGGCACCCTGCTTTAGAGACAGTCAACAGTGAACTGAAATGCCTATAAAACATGACCAAAAAAATCCCTTACTTTAACTTTGAGTGTTGGATATTTTGTCTTAGCAACATGAAAAGCAACCAAGAAAGGAAACATGAGAGTTGGAAAGAAATCTAGTCATCAGAGATGAACATGGAACATTGCTCAGTACACTTAACGAATGTGAAGGGAAAAGATACAGAACCCACCATGGTGGATAACAGGTATGGAAAACAACATAGAAAAATGAAAGCAAAATATAGCAAATAATTGTAATGGTGATAAGAAAAGTCTGTGATTGGTATTGCATTGAAATTCTGGCCCTACCACTTACCTGAAGAGTCCTAGTGAATGTGAGTACTAATTTTAAAGTGGTGTTAGTCAAAAGGATCACAAATTTTAGCTGCCTGAGAAACTCAGCAAATACAGTCCTACCAATAAATGGGGGGCAACTGATGAAGCTCAGCTCAGACAAAAACCCCTGGTTTAATCCTCAGCAATACACACACACACATACCCACACACACTCACACACACACACATACTTACTCTAGAAAGCATAGGACTGCAGATATATATTATCATATTTACACATTTGTGTCTTTAGTACCTTAAATACTATAGTAACCTAAAATCTTTTAGTTCAATCTGAATTATGTAAATAATATTTCATTATTGACTCAGCATATGCTCAATGATTAAAGCTTTGCTAGTATTCAATGTTCATTTATAGATATACAATTATTTGACAGTATAAAGAATCTTTAATAATTAAACTTCCCAATAATTAATGTTATTTTAGTTTATATCAACTTTATACTTCTTACACTAACAGTGTTTACCCAAAGTCTTATGATATTAGTACTGAAATTAGCAGTACCATTTACAAATCTTGTTTTCCATGATTTTTCAATTACATGGTAACAAGAAGATGGTATGGAGAGCTTTAAGAGAACTCTAAATTCTCTTCTCAGACTCTACAAGTTTGGTAGTAAGAACTTATGAATATGTTCCAACAATATTTAGATCTGGAAAACTAGATCAAGTTACCCAGTATATGTAAATGACTATGTCTATAAACCTGGGTAGGCAAACATTTTTAATAGACTCCTGTGGTGGACTGAGAACTGATGGTCAATTTGTAATATCCAGGTGAACTGAAACAGCATGGTGCTGGCTGTGAGAGGCCCACCCAGGAGCCTCTGAGGACTGTTGCTAGCAGTGTAAGAGGCAGAACTGGAGAAGAAGAGAGGCTGTTGCGAGCTGGTAGAGGCTGTTGGGAAGCTAATAGAAAGGTGCTGGTTCTGTTGGGCTATTCTGCTGGAGGAACTTGTCATGGTATCTTTCCTGATGAACTTGGTTGTTTTCATCAAAGGAGGAGCTCAGGACCTCTTTGTTCCTGAAAATGTCTATGGTTCACGGGCGAGCTCTGGTCCTCACTTTGAACATCACTTCTGGCTCTGAAGGGGAAAGCGGTAGACTCCTAGTCTCCTGGAGAAGCTTGTTGTGCTGGCTTTCCTGATTTGAACTTGGCATTCCTTATCATCAGAGGAGCTTGGGAACTCACTGTCGCTGAGGATGGCTGTGGTACCTTTCAGGGTAACTCTGGTTCTTACTTTGAGCATTGCTTCCTTTCTCCAGTGCAGCTCTCTCAGTCTACTGGCACAGATCCTTCATCCTGCTGGCACAGACTTTCTAGCTTTCACCTCTGAGCTTTTGGGCCTCCCAGTGCAGATCCAAGAAGCAGCCTTGCATGAGATACTGGTACAGGTTCTAGGCCTCCAACTGGACTCATGCAGGACATTTCCATGGGATACAGGCCCTCAGCTGGATTTTTTGGTATTTAGTATGTGAAAAGATTTCCTGCACTCTCTTGTATATGATTCTTTGAGTGACTATTATAAATAATCTTATGAAATATGTATCCTGTATTTTATTGTTCCCCTTGCAAAAATCCCAAGTCAAAGTTTCTCTAGACAAGATGGTATGAATTCACTAATGGTTGTGTAATATAACAACCACTGTTAATTCCTATCACTTTGTTTTGAAGCCCTGTATCATTTTTAATATTTTGCTTTTATCTGTGATGTGGGTATTTTGCTATTGTTTTCTTTCTTTTTTTTTTTGTTTTTTTACTATTCTCTTTAAAATAAAAAAAAGAAAATACAAAAAAATACCCAAACCACAACAACTGCTCTAGCACATACGGCTTTTTGAACCATAACACTCTGCTATTGCACAGTAAAAGCAGCTGTAATCAATGGGTGTGGGTATGTCTAATAAAATTCTATTGTGCAAATCAAGTGCTTGGCTGGACTTCATGGTCTGCGCTTACACAAACCTGTGCTTCCAACACCTAATTTAACAGCATCCACTGCAGTGCCTACCACATTTGAGAGGGTTTAATCGGGAGCCATTTTAGGAAGGAAGTAATTACTCAAGACTGAGGGACAAAACGTCTGTACCTCAAGACTTCTAGTATCATCCTACCACAGTGACTGGGTAGAAATGCCTACAAGAGACAGTCCAAGAGAGGCTGTAAAGATATTGAGAGGTATAAGTTGTGGCCTAAGGGACATAGGGATTCTGTTCTTCTAGCTGAGCAGCCAGACAGGTTGTGTGTGTGTAGCTTTCAGAAGGGTCTGGTACTGAAAGTGCTGGGACAAAGTCCAGTAACCTGTATAACTCCCCATACACACTGTTGTATTGGCATACAGTAAAAATGTTGTTTTTCCCCATACACACTGTTGCTTACATCTAACATGGAGCTCGTGTATCTGCCTTCCCCATCTACCAACATGATCAGGGATACATCTCTGATTGGATTGTTGCCCACAACCTGTGCATGTGGAGAGGTGTGGACAGAGGGGTCTCTGGAGAAGAGCACTGTGCTACACAGACCCAGAGGCTATAAAGCTAGACAGAAAAATCCCTGACTTGGGAAACTGAGAGGAACTGGTGTGCGTACAGCCCAAGGGCAGATGACATTGACTGCTCACAGTGGGAGTGGGAAAGACAGGTTTGAGCATTCACAAACAAACAAAAATAGGTCTTAGCAATGACTCACTATCTTTCCCCCATATCTGATAAATTTTAGTACTGCAGACTCTGAAAAGAAAATATTCATCCAAGAGCATAGAGGATTTTTTTTTGTACTCATTTATCTTTTTCTTCCCTGTTTTTGGAGTGGGAGGGTTTTCTTTCTTAGGTTTTTCTGTTATATCTCTTTTTATTTTTTTCTGTTACTTTTAACTAATTCTATTAATTTTCTTTTACTCCTTCAAAGGATTCTTTATCTCATTTCTCTCTTCCCTTTGTCTTCATTTTCATTATTTTATAATTAAAAATTTTTCATTTTGTTCTTCCCTAACACTTCCTGCGGCTATTATTGTTATTAAGTTTGATTAACCACTAGATAGCTATTTGACCCTAAGCTATTGTTGTTGAACTATTTTCTATTGTTAATGATAGTATAATTGTTGCATCTAGTAGTTATTTACTATTTATGAGCATATGGTTTGCCCTTGTGTCTATGTCATAATTATAGATCTGTTTTTAATTATCCAAGGTGGTACAATAGTGGCTATCAGGTTTTTATACCAATATCCAGCTTTCTCTGATTCTCTAATTGCTGCAGTTTCTTGATGTTGTCAGAGTGGCAGTATTGTAGCTACTAATTGATTTTTATTGTATGCCAATATCTGATTGTCTTTGTGTCATCAACAATACAGTTCATTTATGGAGATCTTGTTGCTACAGCAAGTGCACTGCAAACTTCTCCTTCGCAAGGTAGCATCTCAGACAATCAAATATTGGGGCAGAAGCAAAGGCCTACAGTTCCTCACACTCAGAGTGCATCACTGGAAAGCAGACACTGACTGAAGAGCTCTCCATACTATCAAAAAAAGCTTTTCCACCATAGTTGACCTCCAACCCTTAGAAACACAAACAGACACACACACACACACACACACACACACACACACACACACATACAGTAGAAATATAAGAAAACCAGGAAAACAAGGAATGGGGATATATATCAGTGGCACAATGCTTGCCTCACGTGCGCGAAGTCCTGAGTTTGATTCCTGGTGCCCAAAAAATAAAAAAGAAGATAAAACAAGGAAAACAAGGCAACAAAATGCCTCCAAATTTGATAGAGAGGAAATTGCTGGGTTGGAACTCAAAAGCCAAACTATTGAACTATATGAAATGAAAAAAGAGAAGACAAGAAAAGATCAACAACTGTTCAGCTAGCTCAAAGATTATATAACACATAATGAAGTTAATAAACAAAGGAATCAGTGAGCTTACAGGAGACACTAATGAAAAGCTAGCTGTAGAAACAAAATGATGCAAAACATGAAATGTCAGTTAGGCAAAGAATCAGCATCCTTGAAAATGTACAAACACAAAACCAGGACATAGAAAATTCTATTGAAAGTATAAATAACAGATGTGACCAATGTGATCTAAGGCAGATATAAGTGGCTATACTCTGAGACACCTTAAAATCAACAAAAGAACAAGGAACTTTAATCCAACAGCTTCTAGATGAAGCAAAGAAAACTAAGATTAATTGGAGCTATAGAAAAATCAGAGGACAGTGCTATTGAAATAAAAATCTATTTTCAAAAATAATAGCACAAAACTTTCCAAGTATGGTGAAAGGATTTAACATCTATATAGATAAATGACACAAATAGAACTCCAAAATGCCACAGAAGAAAAAGGCTTCTTCGTGATGCATCATCATAGTTCTCTAGTTAGTCAAATCAGATGATGTTTTGGGGAAACACTGATTTATGAAATAGAATTAACCTAAGCACTGTTGATGTGTGAGGGGAGTGGAAGTGAAGAAACTACTCTAGTCTAATCTTGCATCAGTGTATGCCTGGTCCTTGAAAGCAGCAGACATTTGAGAAAAGTGATAATCAGTCTTAAAATTTTTTCATCAAAATAAAGAATGACTTCACATAATTGCTAGGTGTCAACCACAGAAAACTGAAGTTTTTCAAGAGGAAATATTTGGTAAAAATTAGAACTACTCAATGAGAGAAATAATATTGTAAACTCAGTTTTGTAAATGTTATCTGACATAAACACAAGCAGTAATTAGTATTTAAAAACTAAATATATGCAGTGGTACATTTAATGAGCAGAATGGTCATTTAACTTTTAGGAGTGTGTGTGTGTGTGTGTGTGTGTGTTTGTGTGTGTGCATGATGAATGCTTCCTTGTTTTTCAGTTCTTATTAGTTATGCTGTTACAGCTTTTTTATCATTTGAAATATACAACTTTCATTTTTATTCCTCCCTATACATGTTATTGTGGAAGCACAAACATAAATAGGTAGAAAAATTAAAAGCAAATTCCAAAGACCCAAGGGCTAGCTAGTAAAGAATCTATAAATTTTGAATTAAAGCTCACTGAGAAAATTAGCTGAATGTTATTCTGGGGTGCCAATCTGATTTGATCAGTCTGAGGAGGTATACCTAACTGCTTTCATAAGGCATGATAGTTCCTGTGAGTCTGGAGAAGAGAACAGCCAAGTATATGAATAATCAGGTGTTTCTAGACACACATGAGATTTAAGCCCAACAAGGAACAAAAGAAAATCCAGCCAGCATTATAGAGTACATGGATCAAAGTAAAATAGCTGCAGTGCAATATAAAATAATTGAAGAGGAAAATGTACAAAATCTATATCTACATCAAGTTTTATTTACCTCTGCAGCCTTAAATTTGAAAGATGGCACAAAGTTTAATAGAAATTTCTTCTATTAAGCAATATCATTAAGACTAAATTTATTTAGGTCACTGTGATATAGCTCTATAATATCCAAGCATTAATTGTACTCAAGATAGTTATTAATAATGTGATTAATATTATGCTAGTTTCCCATCACTGTTACAATATACCTGAGCCAGATAATATATAATTTTGAGTCATGGGTTCATAGATATTATTCTGTAGTCAGCTGGCTCTTGCTTTTGAGCCTATAATGTGGCAGCTCATTATGGCAGAGGAAAGTTTTTCATTTCATGGTGGCTAGTAAAGAGAGACAGAGACAAAGAGAGGGAGAGAGAGATGGATATACATACAGGTCAATGAAACAGAGAGAGAAGAGGGAGAGCAGGTCTCAATCTCCCTTTCAAGGCCATACCAGCAATCTTCCCCAGTGACTTAATTTCCTTCAATCAGACCATATATTTTAAAGTTTCCACTGCCTCCCAATAGGTCCACATGCTTACAGTGAACCCTGGAACACACAGGCTCTTGAAAGACATTAAAAGACAAACAGTAGCAGTACTAGAGTTGTAGTTATAATGGGCATTAAAGTAAAGCATAAAAAGACTATAGCGCTTAGGGGATAAGAACTGGTTATTTGAGTTCTAGTCTCAGCCATTAGATATTTATTGTGAAACTCGAAAGACTTTTAACTTCTGCCCTTACTTCCCTCTCTATAAGTAATATAAAACAGTCTTTTAACTGGTACATGGCAAATTCTTACCAAATGTTAGATGTCATTTTAATATTTACTTTATCTGGATCTTTATTATAAATTCAAATCGATCTACTTTCCTCTATCATTACTAATTTTATGAGTTCCACAGTTATGATACCTATTTTCAGGTTAATTTAAGCAAAAGAAGAATAATTTCTCTAGGCTTTGTGGTTTTGGAGGTAATTTCTCTGGATCTGGCTAACATGCAATGCACAATAATTGTGTGATTGCTACCAAACCAGCAAAATTGGTCACTGTCTGGTTTATTCAAGAAAGGGAGACAGTAGAAGCTATGACTGGGGAGATAAGAAGGAAACTGCCTATCAAGCTAAGTCCCTAAATCCTAAGGCCTCATGAGAATAAGAATGCCCTACATGCTCCTTACTCATGGTAAGCTTTCTTCCAAAGCGCTCCTGGACTTGTCATAGAAGGGGTATGTGCTACTTGTAGAGTTGTTCTTTAAGAGAAGCATGTTGACTTGGTCAACATATCTCAGTGGTGATCACAGTGGGACACTGACCAAAAGCTTCTATTCTCTTTGTTTCTGTGGAATCATAGGCAGTAAAGAGGTGTTACAACTTAAGAAAGACTATGTAATCTGCTACAGTTTAGACCTTAAATCTTTCCCAAAGGCCCAAGTGTTAATTGGCACTGTTGGGATTGGTGGAAACTAAGAAGTGGAGATTTGTGGGAGGTCCTTGAGTTACCCCATAGATGCTCTCAGAGGAGATAGTGGTACTCAGCCTCTTTCCTCTTCTATTTTTTACTTTGGGGTAAGAAGTGAATAATGTGTTCCAGCATGTGCTCCTACCACGCGGTGCTGTCTGTCACATGTGCTGCACACTCATAAAAAGCCTGCAGCAATGCTTTATGCTGTTCTGTTCTACAGTTACTTGGAGATTTAGGGTTTTCTATGTTGGGGGTTTTCCATCTCAACAAAAATCTCCTCCCAGTCCCTTTAAGAATGTAATAGAGAATTTGGAAAACCTCTTGAAGTAGTTATTAGTTTCTGTGGCCTGAAAATGACAACTGTCTCTTCTGCTCATAATCCACTATCGAGATAAATCTTAATAACTTAAACACTAAATGTTTTTCTACAATTTCACTTTGAGCAGGATTTGAAGGAATGATATTTTCTTTTTCATGTAATACCAGTTCGAATCATACTGTGGCTAAATAAACCACCTCCAAGTCAGCTTTCTTACATGAGTTGTTTGAGAATAACCAGAGTCCTTAGCTGCTTTCCACTTGGGCATCCGCATCACTTCTTGGGTTTCTCACAGCATGTCAACTGAGATTCAAGAGTTAGTTTTCCAAAAATCAGAAGATTGTGGTATTGTCTCTTAAGACTTAGGTCTAGGCACTTGTATGGCACCCCTTTCTGTATATTCCATTTTTCAAAGCAAACACAGAGCCACCTAGATTCAAGTCAAACAAGATGGAGGCCCCTATTCTTCAAAGGTGGAATGCTGGATACAGTGCAGCCATAGCGATTGTAGGTTTCAACAACAGTGTTCCTGTCTCTACAAATACTGTTAAGAGAAGATGGTGATACAAGAAGCTTTTTATTTAAAGTGTATTCACTGAACAGATTTTTAAGTGTAAAACTTTCCAAGTCACTTGATAAATATCTTTTGTCATGTACATCTAATTTAAAAACTGTATTCTAGAAGTACTAAATAGGAGCAAACAATACCTTAGTGAGACTAAAGGCTGTGCAGTAAGATGTAGAAGCTGCAATTCTAGAAGTGACACTGAACATAGAATAAGATAATGTTTGGGATCCAAGAAAATGAATCTGTGGGCAAAGAATTTCAGTTTGAGTGAGTGTGACAATAAAACACTTTGAATTAAACATGAGTTTAAATTATGCGGTGGTAAAAAGATAATTTAAAACACATGAGTTTATATTGAAAGGCAGAAAATGGAGGACATACATTTTCAAGGTACATGCTAAAGGCCCTGTCCTTTATTTGGTTCACTTTGAATATTCAGTTGTTCAAATAATTTTGAAGAACATTTGGATAAAAGTTGTAACACTATGAAAAGACATTTTCTTTTTTCTGTGATAAAGCTTAACTTTCACCATGTTTTTATCTTTGTAACAGATGTTATCATGCCAATTTCTATTTCTGGAAGTTTTATATCCTCTCTCAGTATCTTCACAACAACTTCTTGCATTGATGCAATATTTTCACACTCATTTCAAAGAAAAAAGTAAGTACACTAGTGAAATACTCTAAAAGTTGGTAATGTGATGTCAGTGTGATAAAATTCTAACCAGCATTATACACTGAAGCGGCTTATCTTACACATTTCAGTCTGTTTGAAGAAATGATTCAATTGAGGTGTGATAATACATACCTGTATTCCTAGGACTTGAGAGGCTGAAGCAGGAGGCTTGCTGTGGGTTCAAGGCCAGCCTGGGCTACATAGTGAGTTCAAGGGTACGTGAACTATGTAGTGAGCCTCTGTCTCAAGAAAAATAGTGAAGAAATGGTTCAATAGTTACTCTTGTTTCATAGGATGTATAGAAGGAACACAAATGTGCTCTTTGTTCCTTTCATAACTTTTTTAGAATACAATAATAAATGTGGATATATTTTCCTAGTTTGTATGTATCTGCCCCTTGAATTCTAACCTCATATGGTCAACTACTACTTGTCATCTTATCTTGGTGGTCATTCACAAAGACATATTAAACTAGCATATTGTAAATCAATCATTTAAAAAATCTTCAGCCAAATGTTGGCCTTTTCAGTATAAGGAGTTTTAAATGGTGACTCTCAGAAAGATACATCCATACAGGAACACTTGGAATCTGTGAACAAGAGCTTATTGGAGGAAAGGGTCCTTCCAAATGTAATTAAGGAGTTAGGGATCTTCAGATGAATTCATCAAATATTATATGGGTGTGACTCAAATACAGTGAAAAATGACAAAGACACAGAAGTACTGACAAAAGAGAAATTGGAATTTTGATGTGGGAAGACAAGAAACATCTGGTCATCAGAAGTTGGAACAGGCAAAGAAAGATTCTCCACAAGAAACTCTGGAGGAAGTATGGCCCTGATGACCCTTTGATTTTTATACTTCTACCTCCAGGGCTGAAAGAAAATAAATTTCTGTTGTTTTGAGCTGTGGGGTATGTGGTAATTTGTTGTAGTGCCCCGAAGAAACGAATGTATCCTCAGTTCTGTAGATGTCTCCAGGAGCTGACATTTTTACATTGTTTATATTTGTTCCAATTTCAATTTGATGGGTACATCACTAATTTTGCTTGATTTTATCTTCTAATTATCTTCATATTTCTCCAATTTTCTCTATATCCACTATTCATGAACTTTCAACCTACACTTGGAATATTGTCACACATGGATGATTTCTTACCTTCAGTCTACACATCAAACTCTTCTGCTTGAAGCTGTCAATCTCAGAAAACAGGTTGGATCACACCTGCTCCTCGTCTCTGAGAATACCTTCAATAGTCCGAGGCATTTAGGATTAAAACAAAGTTATATCCTACTGTCTGCAAAAGTGGCACAGTCAGATTGTTAAATATTTTCTTTGCCTTATTGTTTTCATTTAATACATCTTACATTTTAAGAACAGTTTTATGTTTATCGAAAATGTTGTTATAAGATGCAGAGCTGTCATATACCCACTTTGTCCTTCCTATCCTGTCACACAATCTTTTCTATTATATACGTTTTGCATTATTGTGTCACAGTTTTTGAATGGAACCGATAATAACACATTATTATTAACAGAAATTCATATTTTAGCTCAGGATTAAATTTTTTGCCCTAAGGCTTGAACCCAGAGTCACTCTACCACTGAATTATATTTCCATCTGATTTTGTTTTTGCTTTTGAGACTAGGTCTTTCTAAGTTACACAGTAGAAAAGTCAACCTCAAACTTGCTAATCTCCTACCTCAACCTTCTGACTAGCTGGACTCATAAGCATGTGCCACCACACCCAACATGATTAACTCATACATGTGATGGACTTTAGCAAGTACAGAGTATCATCTGCCAAAACTCACAGTATCACACAGAACAGGTACACAAGCCTGAACATCTCCTGTACTCCACTTTTATGGCTTCTCCTTCCCCTTATCATTGGCAACCACTGTTTCCTAGCACCTCCATGGTTTCATCTTTTCTAAAACATCATATGGTTAGAGTAATACAGTTTGTGGCTTTTTCATATTGGCTTCTCTCACTTAGTGTAATCATTGATACACTGTGTCAATTTGAGAATTCTAGCAGCTTAACTAAGTAACTCAGCAGCTCTACGTCCTGGAGTGTAGAGGATATGTCCTTATTCCTCTAGGATGTTGCTCACTGTGTCAACTTGAGGTTAAAAGTTTAAATAAGTGACTCAGCAGGGAGCCAGGGTCTTTACTTTATAAACATCCTCATCCTGTGCAAGCGGAGGGCACAGAGATGTTGAAGATGTTTTGGGTGTAAAGGATCACGTCCTCCAAGGGGATGGTATCTTACTTACAATATAAGGAAGGAAAACAGATTTGCTCTTCTACCCCCTTTTTCTCTTGTAGCTTTGCTGTCCTTTGCTGCCTTAAACTGCTGCCCCTGTGCCATGCCACCCTGTGATGAAGCCACCTGATTATGGGCTGAAACCTCCACAAACTGTGAGCTAAATAAACCTTTCCTTCATTATTTCTGGGCATCAGATATTTTTTCTGAGCAACAAGAGAAAAGTGGCAAACACACTTAGTAACGTGCATCTATGTTTTGTCCATGTAGTTTTGTGTCTTGCTAGCTCATTGCTGCCTATCACTTTACAATACTATATCATAGTATCATATGATAATATAATCACGTTTATTTTCTCCACTCACCTCATAAAGACGATCTCAATTGTTTCCAATTTTGAACAATTATGAACACATTTCTTAAAATTATTCCTGTGAAAATCTTTATTTTAACATAACTTTCCAGCAGAAGTAAATACTCTGGATATAATGTCTTTATCATATAGTAAGACTGTATTTACCTTTGCAATAAACTGGAAAAGTGTATTCTAATGTTAAAAGCTGTTACTATTTTGCGTTTTACACAAATAATAAACCAGAATTTCTGTTGCCTTGAAACATTGTCAGAATTTTCTCTTGTCAGTGTTCTGGATTTTAACTATTGTAATATGTGTATAATATCTCAATTTCAACATTTCCAGTTCTAGAATCACACCCTATTAACCTTTGGTATGTGCTTATTTTCCATCTGTCTCCTTTGGTGAGATGTCTACTCAAATCCTTTACACTGCTGTAAATTAGGCTGTTTTTTAATTGTTGAGTTTTAAGAGTTCTTCGTATATTTTAGATAAAATGTTTGTCAGACATACATTTTCAAATATATTTTCTCAACCTTTGTTCTAAGATTTTGTTATCTTAGCATATCTCAGAGTGAAATATTGAAATTTGTTTTTTTTTTTGTCATGGATCAGCATTTGGTGTTCTATCTAAACAGCTATCACCCAAATCTTGGTCACCTACATATTCTCAGTTAATATCTTCTAGCCTTTTTATAATTTTGCATATTACATTTAGGTTCATGGCCCATTTGAGCTAATTTTTGAGAAAAGTGTAAGTTTTAGATGTAAGTTTAGTTTTAATGTGAATGTACAGTTCTTCCAACATCTGTTGAAAGGACTACTCTGTAGTCAGTGAATTGCCTTTATTCTTTGACAAAGATAAGTTGGCTTTACTTGGATTATTCTATTTTTCTACATTCATCAGTTTGTCTATTCTTTCAACAATACTGCCTGCCTGACGGCTGCACTTGGGCAGAAAGCTTCGGAGTCCGATAGTGCGAGTCCTCTGGTGTTGTTCTTACCTGGTTTCCTGGTCTGACCTTGACCTTTTGTTTCTCCATAGAAACTGTAGAGTTGTTAGTTGATTTTCACAAAGAACTTCCTGGAATTGTGTTAAATCTGTAAATTCAGCTGGGAGGAACTGATATTTTGACAGTACTGAGCCTTCCTAATTGTGAATATATGAGAAGACATCATTTATTTAGATCTTGCATTGTTTTAGTTATAGTTTCCAAAATAAATATCATATATGTATTTTGTAAATATAGGTGTATTTCATTATTTGTGTGCTAATATAAGTAGCATGTTTATTTTCAGTTTCTAATTCTTTTTATGCTGATACATTGAAAGAATAGAAAGTAATTGAGCTAGAAAGCAATTATAGTGAAGTTGATGGGTTCAAAAATAACACCTAAGTATCAATTACTTTCTATTGTGTTCTCTACATAAACCTGTTATCTATGTCATTGTCTTATTTATTGTTTCTTCTCTGAACTTTTTATTTCCTTTTTCAAATTTTATTATGTTAAGTAGGACTTAGGATGTTGAATAGAAATCATGAGAAAAGCTGTGTTTGCCTTGGGCTTAGAAAAATATTTAATTATATGTCATTAAGTATGATATTAATTATAGTTTTTTGAAGATCTTTATTAGACTCAGAAAAGTCTCTTCTACTCCTAATTTGCTGAGAATTTATTATAAATCAATACTGTATTTCATCAAATACTTTTTCTGCAACTATTGATATGATCACATGAGATTTCGTCTTCAGCCTGTTGATTGGATGGATTATTTTTCAAATGTTGAGCCAGCCTTATTATTTTGCGATAAGTCTCACGTGGTCATGGTGTATAAACTTTCATTTATTGTTGGATTAGGTTTGCGAATATTTTGGTGAAAATTTTTATGCTAACATTCATGAGAGGTAATGTGGTTTCTCTTTCTTTTAATATCTGATGTGATATTGTGTCATCAGCATAAGTTTGCTTCTCCTTTCTGGAAGAGATTGTAAATAATTAAAACAGTTTGTTCCTTTTGCTATAAAGAACTAAATTAGGTAGAAATATTATAGGCAGTCAGGCAGGGCCAGGCCCTCCAAGGAGCTAATATGGAAAACAAGATACCTTGCACATAGAGGCATACTTGCTGCAGGTCAGATCTCAAGACAAAAGATTAAATAAATGGACCCATATACCTCGCTAGGGATGGACATCAGGGAGTGATATTCTAAATATGTAGCAATCCCCTTGAAGAGGCACTGATCCAGCCCCTTACAGGAAAAGCCCCTGTTCTGTATTCCTGTCCACTCTCTTCCCCATTTGATCCCGATTTGATCAATTTTACCTGAACAGCTGGGGTTATAGCTCAGTGGCCCTAGTTCCTACCTGGCCAGTGCAAGGTTCTGAGTTTGATTCCTGGTACCAAAAAAGAAAATCATCTGAGTGACTCTTATTGGCTGACCATAGTGTTGTCCCACCTCATGCTCACCTTGTGATTTCCCATCCTTCCAGCTTGGGCCCACCTCACCTCATGGTTTTCATTTATAAAAATCCTTGGAAAAGACAAGTTCCCTGGGCAACCCACTCAGGCTCCCTTCTGTCCCTCTTTTGGACATAAGCTTTCAGTCCTTCAATAAATATATTCTACTCTTAACCTCCATTGTTCCTAAACTTCATTCTTTAATTTTAGGGAACATAAACTTATCCAAGACATCTTTCAAGTTGGGAGTTTCTTTCCCCTATATCACTTTGATGAAGGCAGAAGGCACCAGCGAAAACCTCTGAGTTTGTTGCTTCCTTTTCTGAAAGTGTGTTCATTTCTTGATCAATTTCTTTAAAGACAATGGCCTGTTCAGATTATCTAATTAGTATTAATGATGACTCTTAATTTCTGATATTAGTAGTTTGTGTTTTCTCTTTTCTCATTGGTTAGGTTCACTGGAGATTCATCAATTTTATTATATTTCTGAAGAATGAGATTTTGGGTTTATTGATTTTCTTCATATAATTTTAAATATTTTCATTGATTTTCGCTTTTTAAAATTTTATTCATTCTTCAGTATTTTGACTTTATTTTTCTTTTTTCTCAAATTTATCATAGAACCTGAGATGACTGATTCTAAATCTTTATTCTTTTATAATGTGTATGCTCAGTAGTTCAAAATTCCTTCTAAGCACTACTTTTGTTACATGCGTCATTAAATCGGATTTTCACATTAATTCTGTTCAAATATTTTTTAGTATATTCTGAGACATTTTCATTGATCCTTTTGTTAAATCACCTAATACTTGATGATTTTCAGCAATTTTTGTTATTGATTTATATTTTAATTTCTTTCTATCCTGACAGTTTTCTTTATATGACTTTTAATCTTTTAAGAATTTAAAGTGTATCGTATTGACCAAAATTATACTTTTTGAAAAATGTTTCATGTCAGCTTCTAAGGGTTGTGTGCAGTATTCTGTTGTAGATGTAGTCTACAAATGTCAATAAGATCTGGTTGATTAACAATGTTTTTCAAATAACTATATATTGATTGATTTTCCACTTGCTGGATCTGTCAGTTACTGAAAGTCGTGTTGAAGTCTGTGATTGTAATAATGATTTTGTCTGTTCCACTTCTGTTCATTTTCAATTCATATATTTTCATACCCCATTGTTAGGTACTTGCGTAGTCAGGATTGTCAGACCTCCTTAGAGAATTATGGTTTTTATCATTATGTAATTCTGTTCTTGGTTACTACTGATGCCTTTCTATGAAGTTGGCTTTGTCTAAAAGTCACATAGGTGCTTCAAATTTTACATTTATATTAGCATGGTATAGGTTTTCCATATCTTTACCCTTAATCCATGTCCTTATATATAAAGTAGGCTTTCTTGTAGAAAAATACGGTTAAGTGTTACTTTTTACACACTGTGATAGTCTCTGTCTTTTTTGTGGTACATTTAGAACATTCACATTTAAAGCAATGGTTGATATTTTTGAAACAATATCTACTATACATGTAACATTATCTCCTCTACATGTATTTATTTTCCTTTTTCTGCTTTTCTTTTTCTTTGTAAAATATCCCTTTTCCTGTATGTTTTCTTTTTAATGTTTATGTACATTTTTATTGTGATAACATATGCACACCATAAAATCGACCATTGACCTTTTGGATATATAATCCATTAAGTACCCTCATTTTTTATACAACCAGCATCAGCATCCACTGTCAAATCTTTAAATGTTCTATATTTTAAAAATTGGAATAAATTAATCGTAAATTTGCCACTTTACTGTTTTAAGATAGCATTCAGTACATGCATATTATTCACTTAACTGTAACTGTCACTATCATCTCAAGAACTTTTCATTGTCTCAAACTAAAACTCCTTATTTTTTAGACAATAGCCCCTCATTTTCACATTTCTCCCACTCTGGAAACTACCATTCTATTTTCTACCTGTCTAATTTGGTCACTAGCTATTTCAGATAAATGAAATTTGCCCTTTTGTGGGTGGCCTATTGGATAAGGTCTTTAAAGTTCCTGCATGTTGGAGTGTGTGATCCAGAAAGTCCTCCTATGTTTAACTGAATACTGTTCCATTGTATGTTGGATCCTGAGTCACATTCATGCTTTTGCTGTTGTGGCTAATGCTGCTATGAACACAAGCATACAACTACCCATCATGTGGTTGTTGTTTTCTTTCTTCCTTTTCTGCTTTTGTACTGGAGCTAGAACCCAGGGCCTCATGCTGGTTAGGGAGCTACTTGATGCTGAGCTAAATCTCTGCCACTTTCATGTGCTCTTAGGCTATAAAGTTTTAAAGATTCTTAAAGCCTAAAATTTAATATGATATAAATTCAACAGTTTTGAGTACTGCATCTAATTAGCTATGTCACTTTACTTTTTAAATTTTAAAGATAAAAGAACCAAAACATACTAACAGACACAGAGAAATAAAACAACATAAACACAACTAAAATGCTCCAAAATTTTGGACAAGGTGAAAAGGAATTAACAATGATTTTTGTATTACACACTGTTATCTTTATGTTGGTTACTCTGATAGGCAAATATAGGCATGTAAGATTGATCAATCAATTAAATATCAACTGTTCCTTTCAAGAAAGTAATAGTACAATTATCCCTGCCAACATCTGCATGTGTGTGTGTGTGTATGCGTGTGTGTGTGTACATATTTTCCCTTTTTTCTTTATCTCTTCCTTCCCCTCATCCCAGTCATTCCTTCCTTCGGAGCAGCTTCTTTCCCTTTCACACTGTCTATTGTACCTATTAGATTTCATTTACACTTTCAGGTTCTTATACCAGGGAGACCATATAATTACATATGTGAATTTTTCTTATTTCATTTATGAATATTGTCCCTAGTGGTGTCCATTTACCTATAAAAGCCTCCAGTTTTTCTTATGTTATAGCTCGGTAATATTCCATTATATAACAGTACCACATCTTTTTTATCTATTCCTCAGGTGATGGATATCTAGGTTGTTTCCATGTAGCTACTACAACTTGCACTGATATGAACATGGGTGCACATATATCGCTGTGATATGATGTTTTTAGTTCTTGTGGACAAATACCAGAAGGGAAATAGCTAGTTTGAATGGGACCTGTACTTCTAATTTACTGAGGAATCTCTGGACTGATTTCCACAGTGGTTGCACCAGTCTACACTCCCACCAACAGTGGAAAAGTGTTCCTTTTCACTCACAGCCCCTCCAACATTTGTTATTGGTTGATTTCTTCGTTGATAGCCATTCTTTCTGGGGTGAGATGGAATCTCAGTGTTGTTTTACATTGTATTTCTCAAGTGATTAATGATGTGGACACTTTATATTATCCAGCTCTGGTTATATCAAAGTCTGATTTCCCAACTCACCTTACTTTGGTTAGCTATTTAAAATCACAGAGGTTTTGTTTGCTCATTTTAACGGACAGGAGAAATGCCAATGACAACTTATTCATTTTAGGAGGCCAAAAGTATTTAAAAGTCCTGAGCTCTTTAGTTTAACTGTTGTTATGGATTGTATTAGTTTTTCATTTTCAAAGGGAAGAACATATTGTTAAGATATAAAATAACACTAATAAAATCTATATCTTTCGTCTCTTTTGGTGTCATTCTTGGGAAAGTTTCCAGAAGCTCTGTAATTATTCACCCTGCATAGACTCTGAGCCTGTTTTACTCAGTTAATGTTTTAAGGAGATTAGTACATGATACTCTTTGTTTTCACATGATCAGAATGTACTGAAAAGTATGACCCAGTACTAGACATATAATGATAAAAATGTCCTTTTTCCACTTATAATCTGACTTAGGAATGGGCTTTTCTATTACTTCTTTAATTTTAATCATGAATTTTAAATAATTCTTTTTTCCTTCTATTAGTCTTCACTATACTTAAATTTCTTTCTTTTTTTTTTTTTTTTTTTTTTTTTTTGCGGTACTGGGGATTGAACTCAGGACCCTGCGCTTGCTAGGCAAGCGCTTATTCCACTGAGCTATATCCCAGCCCACTCTTCACTATACTTAAAAAATGGTGGTTGCCTTAGAATTTTTAGTTGCTATGGACTCAATTGAGTATCTTAAAAATACATATCTTGAAGTGTGTTTGCCAGAAGAGAGCTATAGTTTCTGCTTCTTTGTATTCTCCTCTCACTCCTATTTTTGAAGTGATAGTTTGTGCTGTAATTTCAATTTGTTCATGGATTTAAAAGGATGTTGATCATTCAGACTGTTTGGCTTTTCTCTTATAAGGGTGCCAGAGATGAGGTCTCATCACTTCCTGGGTGGAGCAGAAACAAGAAGTCAGATTTTGGTGGTGTTAATGAGCTTTGTTATATTTCCTTCTCTAACAACAATGGACCTCCTTCTGACATTTACATAGATCATTTACTCTCCTGCCCCAGGACATTTACATATGCTGTTCTTTTTTGCTTTGCCTGCTTTCCTTACCTTTATCTCAGTCAATCATCTGCCACTAGGCTAATTATCATGTTAGGTACTGTACATAACAGCACAATATAATTCTCTGTCATGGTATTTGTGGCCATTTTTTTCTTTTGCATCTGTGTATGCATCTCTGTGTCATAATAAATTAATGTTTACTTATCCTTTCTAGGATCTTATCTCAGAAACTACATTTGATTTTAATTAGCATAATATATACACAACTAAGTATCTGTCACATTGGAACAAAATAATATTTAGTAAATGAGTCCTCTTCTTGGGCTTCTTTTTTCAATTAAAACTGTGACTATTTGGATTTAAAGTTATACAGTGCTTAGCAGATTTATCTGTAGCTAATGTATTGCAGGTCAACAGAGCTTAATATGTGTATCCTAAGAAAGGTTCCCCAGAGTCATGCCAATCAAATCTAAGAGTTTTAAGATCACGTAGCTCACAAATAATTCCTTCTCCTCAGTTTGGGGTGGTCAGTAATTGGAGTAATTTTTTCCACATTGAATATGTATGCCCTGTGACTTCTCTTTCAAAGGTTAATAGAGTTTTCCTTCCTTGCTGAACTGTCAGTAATTTGGGGTATAGTATAGATGTCGGTTTAAAGTTTTAAAATTCCCTTCCTATTTCAACGGAAGTTTGCATGATTTTCTGTGTGTATGTAGATTTGTTTTTCCTTTGGGTATTTCCTGAGAGTTATAAATATTTCCTACCCTACATGTGATGAAGTTTTAAATAACAATGATTTGGAGATTTATAAAGTATGGAAAGGATTAACATCAATTAGGATTAAGACAAGCAGCAGTTAACCTAGTCTCTTGCCTTAATTAGTGTGGCATAAGGAAATATTTCCAAAGTGGAGAACTTGTTGTGCACCAACTTTAGGAAATGTTCTTCCTCATTAATATGGCAGAGAGATTTTTCAGCAAAATTTAGTAGACTTGCCTCCAAGATGGTTGCTCTTATTTCCTGGCTCTTTAGAAGGAGGTGGTGCAGAGTCTAGTGATAGTCCTATTTCATGACTCAAATAATGTGTGACATTGTTTTTAAATTCTTGTGGAATATCTTCAGAGACTTATTTTCTGGGACAGAAGTAGAGGGTGATATGTAAACTATAATTTCAAGAAACAGGTTTATAGTCCCCTTCCTTACTAGTATTTTTTAACCTCCAAAATAGTAAAAATTTGTTAGCAAGTTATAGCTAAACTATCTATAATTAAGATCTCAATTCTTAAGTCAATTATTATTATGCAATTAAGTATTCATACCTACTATTAAATGTTTTAGTTTTAAATGTAAAAAAATGTCCTGATGCTATGTCATCTTAAGTTATATTGGTATAATGAAAGGTAAGGAAGCAGAGACATTTTTTCCTATAACTCTTTTACAACTTTGTGAATTGTTTGCCTTTGGAAGTACTGTTTACTTCCTATGAACATCTTTGAAACAATTCAGACACTTGAAAATACATTGACATTTGAGATGGGCTTTTTGTCAATTGTAGCATTAGGTTTTTGGTATCTTTTCTAACTCTGCTTATTAGTATATATGTACATTATGATACTGTAACAGTGGTCTGAAGATACTTTAATTTGTTTTTGGTTTTCGGGTACCTGGAATCAAACTCAGGACATTCTGCTTGCCAGGTAGATCCTTGGGCTGCTGGAGTATATCCAATAATTTGATATTTTGTGCTTTGATATAAAAACTAAAACTCCCTTCTTGTGGGGGGGTCACTACCGCTATCAGGCCACTTCACTCTCACACAGTAACTTTCGTCTAAACATTCCTAGGCATTTTACAAACAGAAGATTTTGAATTTCATTAAAAATTATAAGCTTGTGATTCTACACTCATTTCAAAGTCAGTACAACTACACAAAAAATTAATCAGATTTTACAGGGCAGATCTCTATAATATACACAAATTAGGAATCTCTCAAATCCTGAGGGATCCCGGAATCAAATGTTAACCTCCTTTGCTCATTTATTTTTCCCATTGTTTACAAATTTGAAACATATGTATAAAGTAAAGACAAACAAGGATATAAATTGCATGAAATTCAAATTATTCACACCAATTAAGTTTTGTTTGGGTGAAACAAAATTGTTAACGTTGAGGTTAATTATAGAACCAGAAATTTGGTCTGCTTCTTGATTTATTTCTGTGGGGTTTTTTTCTTTCTTGAACAGAATTAATGCTTGTATTTTATAGCATTATATAAAACATTATTAATAGTTTTAAGGCTTTGTTTGCTAGATTCAGGATATTTGTTCTCATCTGTAACTAACTCTGCTACTACACAGTTCTCAAATGCAACCCTTAGTGCACAAACTTAGGTATGAACATACCATGGTCTTGTCAAATTGATGAGAGTGATTAGTATTCCAATGTCATTATGGTCTGGATTAAATTAATGTAGAGTCCAATTACTTAATGAATGAAGGACGCCAAATTTTCATCTCTGCATGTAATGATATAATAATTTCTATTAATATTTTGGTGTACACTGATGCAAATTTGACCCCAACTCAACATGTCTATTCCTTTGTGTCTATAGTACTGTCTGCTATCAGGCAGGTTAGTAGATGTTCAGTAGTCTGTCCTACTGTGATTTATTTTATGTTCCCATCATTTTTTTCCTTTTACAAATTGCAGTGGTACAAAGCCTACTGTAAATAAAAAGAGAAAGCTAGGAAGACAGAGAATGACTATTTGGACAACAACTTGGCAAACTTTCTGTTATAAGCCAGATAATAAGTATTTTAGGCTTTTGGGGCTACTACGGCACCTTTTACAACTACTCAACTATATTAAGAGAGCACAAAACAGACAATATACAAAAAATATGGACTTTACTGTTTCCATTTAAACTTTACTAGCAAAGGTGGTCATGAGGCCAAATACAATCTGTGGCTGTGGCTTGTGAACTCCGACCTCAGTGTTGTGCTGTGCACTGTGTCTGCTGACATTAAATTTCAGTATAGTTGAAGATCTTTTTCCTCAGTCACATAAACTACATTTAAGTTGTTAACTATATATGATCCATAATGACTATGCTGGAATGATGCAGAAATAAAATATTTTATATGGAATATTGCTTTCCTCACAGAAATTTCTCTTAGACTACACTGAACATTTCATGATCATCTGGATGTCTGTAGTTATAATCAAGTTAATCATATAAAATATATGAGCATATGTCTAGGGAGTTCAGAGACACTGAAACACATTCTCAGATCTCCCACTGGTAAACCAACTCTGATTTAAGAGGCATCTGATATAATAGAGTGTGTCAAAGTTCTTCGCTCTGCTAACAAGCTTTTTTGCTATAAAATTATGTGTCTGTATCATGTTTTGTAGGAAAAATAATAATGCTTGCCTAGTTGACCAAAAAGTGGATTTTAGCCAGGCAACTGGAAATTGATAAAGGAAGAATTAGGAGCATGTGGAACAAAAATATGTTAGAAAGTCAAATTAGCGACATTACACAGATTATGAAAACAAAAAATTGGTAATTCAAATAGTAATATTTCTAGGGGCACTTCAGCCTTATCATTCTGCTCTTGTAGTTGTAGTGATACATACCTATAATTCCAGCTACAAGGGTGCTGAACCAAAAGAATCACATTTTGAGGTGAGCCTGGACAATTTAGGGAGATTCTATCACAAAATAAAAAAAACTAAAATGACCTGGGGATATATCTCATTACAAAGTGTACATAGGTTTAATCTCCAGGACTAGGAATAGGAAGGATAGAAGGAAGGAAGTGAAAGAAAAGAGGGAGGGAAAGAAGAAATCAGGGAAAGAAGGAACAAAAGGAGGGATGTAGGGAGAGTAGAAAGAAGGAAGGCTATTAGTGGTCCAAGGCTGTTGTACAGATCAATAATTAAAGCCACTTAGTACAACACCAGCCTTATAGTACTCAACGGATAGAGGCTAAACTGAAGAAGAAAAAGGAAACACCATAATATTCAGTTATCAAGACTTCCTGCACAGAAGGAAGGGTTGAACGTACAAGTACATTACAAAAATTAGTAAAAGTAGGAAAGAAATATAGTCTAAATATAGACTGCTGTTGATACATACAGGTCTACTGGAGACCCTTGGAAGAAACAAAGTGACTGATTTCTGTGTGAAATAACTCACACATCCAAGCCATTCCATTCATTGGACATACACAGAAGTATGGGGTAAAGTCATAAAATGCAGTTTAACTACCTCCAGCCTTCTGCTAATCAACTAGTGACAACCATCCAGTTTACCCAAGATTGAAGGATTTCCTGGGATCAGAGACTGTTAATTGGTTAGTCCTAGCTAAACTGGGTCCATGGGTTTCCATTATAGGACTGAGTTATCTAAACAGGTACATGATTAATTAACGTAACACAGGATTATTAACATTGTGCTGTTCTGGATCTACTCCATTCACCTCTATCTATGCTGAAAATATATTAGCATGTCTTTGAGTTGTAAAAACCAGTTAAGTAACTGACCTTACATAAAGTTAGAAAAAGACTAAGAACGTATCCTTAGAATTGAAACATTTAAAAAGCAAAGCAGTGGCATGCTTCCGTCAAACAAAAATCTCAGGTAAGAACATTTTATTGAAAAACACAGATGTTGGAAAATATTTTTGACTACTAACTATGGTTTCTTCTTTTACCCTATTCGTTCCTGTGCATGGTGGTACAGAAGCCTTAGGGATTCCAAAGAGCACAGCTATAAAAACCACTAATCTACACCAATACCCTCCCATCATAAGAGGATAGAGACTTTAAGACACTACTTCATGCTGTGCATAGGGGTGTTTGTAGAGTAGGTAAATGCTACAAATAACCCACAATGCAATAGAATTTCTAGAATTCTATTTTGTTTCTCAACTACGATTTTAATGGATAAAACAGAATGCTTGCTAGGGGCTTTGCTTGCAGCTGATTTTGTGACCTGATCCATAATTAAGATTTGCTTTTAATGTGCAATAAAAAGGGACTGTTGACCTGTGACCAATTTTCCTGCAGATGAAAGTTGTTTTTTTTTTCCTCTCCTCTTCTCACTAGAAAACTGCAACAGTGGAATAAGATTTGCTGCTATATTCTAGGTTTCATAGCAGTAAGAGAGGTGATCTCTAATGGAAGGAATCCCATTTATTTCCCTTGGTCATTCCCGTAAGTATTTTATATCACAATTAGAGCTGAGGGGTAGCCTTTGGAAGTTTGAAAAATTGTGCCACAATTGGCTTGACCTGAGCACATTCATGAGAGGGCACATCATCAAGAAATAATTCCCCTTTATTATTTATAAGGACACAGAAACAGATGTGTAATTGTTCCTTGTAAAATTTTCATACATAAAATATCATGTACCTGGAGAACACTGTCAGCATATTGCACTGCTTTTATTTCTGAGTTTGAGTTGTTTTTTGTCATTGTACTTAGTAAACATGATTCTATCACAGTGAGTGGATGACTCTCAATTCTATTTGCTTTGAAAATATCCAATAGATTTAAGAGGCATGCCAAATGTCTTGTTTTCCTTTCAGTAAGTTGATGAGCTTATCCTTATATTAGCAACAAAGAAACACAGACCTTTTTATCAGCAGCTATTTTTCCTCCTCAGTCAGTTTTTCTGAAAGCCACAGGCCTTTCAGATTTACATCACTGTGTATAAACTGAAAATTCAGATGCATCCTTATTCCCTTTTCTTATTCATCTCACATTAAACAAGTCTCCAGTCCTGAGCATTCATATGAAAAAATGGGTTCCTTTCCCTCACAAAGATCCCATCACTTAAAATATGGAATCCATTTCAGTAAAGGCATTTATCATCTGCTATTTCCTAATGTAATGGTTGATACACTGTGTCAACTTGAGAAGTTTAGAAGTTGAATTAAGTGACTCAGCAAGGAGCTAGGGTCTTTACTTTGTAAACATCTTCATCCTATTTAAAAAGAGGGCATGGTTCCGGGAAGATGGGGACCAGGTGAGCGGCAGAGGGAAACTCTCCCAGAGACCAATCATTTGCACGCGGGTGCCCAGTCCGTGGATGCAAAATTCCAACTGATCGGGCTGCTCTCCGTGGCCTGAGCATTAAAGGGCCGGCTGGACAAGCCGCGCGGCGAGAAGTGGGCGGATCCTGAGAGCTGAGTGCCCGAGGGATCGGTGCTGCGCTTGGGCCGCAGCTTGGCTCAATCCGCGTACAGCCAAGAGAGCGATTGCGGCATGACGGATGCTTCCAGCTCCTGAACCCGATCGGCTCAGAGGCGGCTGTAACCAGGATTTGTTGGAGGCGGCGGAGCAGAGTAAACTCAGAGAAGGCGCTACTGGGGTAGATTGCGCCAATCTGGGCAGCGGTTCGGGATCCCACTCAGAGCCCCACCCCCGCAGCCAGCGCCACGCAAACTGTGGCAGCTGCGGTCAGCAGGATTTCTGAGCTGGGAAAAAGCTTGATCCAGGGAGATACATCTGAACGGCATTCCTGTCTGCACGATCCCAGGGTGAGTTGATTGGGCGCACTAACCGGATTTTCCTGAGTCGGGAAGAAGCTCTGCCCAGCGAGTGACATCCAAGCAGCTTTACTGAGTGCAGGATCCCCCTAGTAGGAAGAGCTAGCTAGGCGCCCAGACGGGTTTTGTGAGGGGGGAAGGAGCTCCACCCAGGGAGGAACACCTGAGTGGCCTGCCTGCAAGGTCCCTGGGGCAGCGAGCTGTTTATGCACCCCAGCCAGGTCTCGGGGTAGGGAGTAGAAGCGGAAATCTCAGCAGACAGCTTAAGGGACATTCTCCCAAAGAGAAGGAATCATTGGAGCAGCCTCTGCAGCAGACCTTTGCCTGCTGAACTGCCTGGGGAATTTATAGCTCCACATTTTGAATCTGATACCCAAAAATGGGAAAACAGAGGAACAAAACGCAGTCTC
>PVLD010007073.1:0-94573 GCA_004027595.1 Dinomys branickii
AAAAAAAAAAAAAAAAAAAAAAAAAAAAAAACACCGCTTGTTGCTGCTTTACATATTGTAGATTAATAGTGTATATCTGTATGTGTTAGCCTGAACACACACTTCGAAGATAACAATAGTTTGCATTTCTTAAGCGGTAGAACTTCTGTCGGAGAAATCTCCTGGAAAAATGAATGTAATTCCACAAAGAAAAAGTTCCCTATTTAGTTTTTTTACAAACTTATTTGGTAGATTTGGAGAGAGTTCAAGAGAAACTATTTTGGGGTGAGAAAAAAATCAAGAATGTAGTCCATGTAATCTGCTTCCCATAATAAGTTTTTCATTATGTGCATTCATCAATGAAAAAGTTGAGATAAGCTGTGCAGAGGTGCGGTGCTGTAATTATAGGGTGTAGGGGAGGGCTGGAGGAAGGAAAAGAGGGAAGAAAGGAGAGAGGGGGAGGGAGGGGGGAGGAACGCAGGGTGGGAGGGAAGGAGGGGAAGGAAGGAAGGGAGAAAGAACTAGTCAATCTAAAATGTGTTATGCAGAATAGCTAGGTACTAAATATACATCATTAAAAATACAAACTATATTGTAATGGAAAATATCAAATACACGAAGCAAAACAGAAATAAGCACTATTCTTGGCTTCTACCTTTGTACACATAACTCCAAGTAGTATGGAAAACAGGGTGGAGATCAAAACTTTAACGAAATGCTTTTAAATGCCAGAAAAATTTAATGTTCAAGAGGCTTATTTCAGATTAAAGAAGGTCAAGTGCGCAGGAGAGGGAAATCCACTTGGAAAAAATGTTAGCTTACATAACAACAAAACAGAAAAGTGCCTTGTTTTGAAATTCTGCATTATTTATTTTCTTTTTGCTCTTTAAAATAAATTTTTAAAAAGTATGTTGCTTTAATATATTAATAAAAGGAAAGACAGACATTAAAAAAAAAAAAAGGCTTTCTTTAGCTTTTCGAAGCATGTGGAATGCAACTGATCTGTAATGTTTCACACATTTTCATTCTGAATATCAGCAATTTCACACAGGCAACTATAATAGAACACATAAATGAAATATATCCATCTGGGAAGCGCAGAGCAAACACATGGAAAGTATACTGTACTGTTAAAAATCCTCCATAAAGATTGAATTTTGGAGCCACTAGATGTCAGCATCTGATAATTCTCTGAAAAAGACTACACTACCGTTTCGTTTCTCTCTGCGACAGGCTTTCTGTTCAGCCATTTTCTCTAAATGTAAAAACGGAAAACAAGAAGGCTTATACTGCTTAAATTACTCATATCACATGTAAGGAGATACGTGACTCATTTGGTGTAACTTTTTAATTATGCATTCAATGATTCAAAAAGAAATAAAACTATCCACCTGTGTGCACATATTTGTGTGTGCAATGTGTCGTGCACATATATGCATAAGTACATGCACACACACACAGTGTAAATTGCTATCCTACCAGAAGAAATGACTTAGAAATATTTTTACCTTATAAAGTCCTCAATAAGTGTTTCTTGCCTCTTTGCCAGAAAGTATTTCCTTTTTTATTTATTATATTTTATTTTAAAAGTAAAAGAACCAAAACATATGAAGAGACAACCATTTACAAAGTAGCACAAGAATAGTACAAGCAATACTGAATTACAGATAAGGTGACAAGGAGTTAACTATGGTTGTTGTATTATACATTGATATCTTCAAAGTGGTTACTCAGGAAAACAAATATAGCCAAGTAATTAACCATTAACTTCCTTTCAATAAAGCGATAGAAGTCAGTAGTACAACTATGTTAGCTATCCTGCATATACATACACACATAATTATGCCTTTCTTCCTTTTCTCCTTTCCCTCATCCCAGTTGCTCTTTGAGCAGTTTTCTTTCATTTCACAATGTCATACCTCCTAATTTTTATTCACACTTTCAGGTTCTCACACCAGTGATACAATCATATATATATATATATATATATATATATATATATATACACCCATACATTGGTGACTTTTCTCTCATTGCTGGGACAAAATACCCAATGCCCAAAATGAAGGAAGGAAAGGTTTATTTAGCTTACAGTTTGTGGAGGTTTCAGTCCATACTTGGCTGATTCTGAGGCAGAGTGGCCCATGGCAGAGGGCAAATGTTCATGGCAGCAGAGCACAGCAAAACCACAAGCAAAAAGGAGGAATGGCTGCAAGCAGACTCTTTCCTTTCCTTACATTGTAAATAGCCTACCCCCACCCAGGGGGGGCGTGTACCTCTCACACAATCTCCATGCCCTCCTCTCCCACAGGCTCAAGATGTATACAAAGTAAGCACCCTGGCTTCCTGCTGAATCACTCAGCCAAACCTCTAGACTCCCCAAGTTGACACAATGTATCAACCATAACACCATGTTTATAGCAGCACAATTTGTAATAGCTAAATCGTGGAAGCAACCCAAATGTCCATCCACTGCGGACTGAATAAAAAAATTGTGGCATTTTTATATAATGGAATATTGCTCAGCTATTAAGAAAGATAAATTTGAGGCTTTTATAGTTAAATGGTTACAACTAGAGACCATACTCATAAGTGAAACAAATCAGACGTGCATGTGTAAACAACATATTGTGTTACTAGTGTAAGCACCTGAAAGTGTGAATAAAAATCAGGAAGCATTTCATCTGTGTTTTGCAAAATAGAAAGAAGATTTTTGAACGTTTCTGCTTTTACTCTATTGAAAGTACAATTCTTTTCATGTTTTGGGCAGACGATTTTGGGTATTGCTATTCCTCTGCAGATCCACACACTCCTTAAGGACTAGAAGGCTATGCTGCTTATCATGTGCATGAGGTAAAATCAATAAATTCATGATTAACAAATATCTGAATCATTTAATTTATCATAGGGAAATAAGTTTTAAACCTTGTCTTTTAAGTTGAGCCATGAGTTCTAAAGAAGGTGTACTGGAGAATATGCATCATTAAATTTTCTTATAATGTACTGTATCACCATATAAGAACAAGAAATTGTAGCATAGTGTTCTCCAGTATAATTTTCCTTTAACATCTACATATGGAATGTAAAGCTCTAATAAAGAAGGAGGGAGAGAAGAGATAAATTTTGTCTTTGACACAACTATGATGGACCCAATGAAATGTGATCTACAGAAGCTTTTCCCATACAGTTGAGGAAATAGTACATATCTCTGCATGTGTGGAGGTGGGTGTAGATGGAACTAGGGACTGTTTACACAAAGGTCCTAAAGTTATGCAATGATTTTCTGTTGTGAACTGGTTACAGTTTGTCTGTGTTTATCATTCTGGTCTTCACTCTGAGATCATTCTTTCAATCTCAAATCTAAAATAAGGCTTCTCTTCTCTGTAGACTATAAAATCTATTCACTTAACGAAAATCTATTCATCCCAACTCTGAGGCAGTCTTCCAGTTTCTGAAGGGATTACAAAGGTGCATTCAAGTTTCTGTGCTAAGAGCGTATAATGAGTCATCTAAATAAATTGCAGCATTTTACACTCTTAATGTTTCATAATTTACTAGTACTTCCAACCCATATACCGCAATTAGAGGACATTGACATATCTTGCAAAAATATTCTTATTGCTATATTTAACATACAAAGAAATCAAATCTAATTCTCTTAGGCAAAGTAATTGAAATTCTTAAAAGAAATGATTCACTTTAGGCTATGGAATGAGCTAAAATTATATAATCATTTTCACTAGCATGTTGCTGTTATTCTATTGAAAGCCCTATAAAGTCTTGATTGAAACTAATTTGTCAAGTAATTGTTACAGAAGCAAATCTCAATCTATGAGTATATTTTCATTCAGTGTCACAGTTAATATGATAATGCCATAGGATGGCTCCACCAAATATTTAATGGAAGAGATTTTCTTTCAGTTTATCTCAGAACATGTAGATCCCTTTCTTGTTTTACTTCAAATCTATTAAATGGAACCATTTCCATTTTAGCCATTTCCTGTCTTAATCTATGCACTCTTTAGTATATAAATAACAGGGATGATGAACGAGAGATTGGTGTGTCTACGTGCATGTGGACGTTTTCTCTGTTGTGCTGGTGAGTGGAGTTCTGCCAGGAGCAGATCTGTCAGTCAGGCAGAGGGAACAGATGGTTTGAGAAAATTGCCATGCACAAGCAGGCCTAAAGAGCTGCGCAGGGAACATATTCAGCAGACTTCTCATTCTCAATCTGCCTTCAAATTGTATTTATGATTTTGTGAAAAAGTCTAGTTTCTTTAACTGCGTGTTGAATTGAAATACTTTGTTTTCATCCTAATCAAAGGATACTTCTTTGTGTAAGAAAACAGAAATCACAGACAACAGGGATTATATTTGAAATCATGAAAGAAGAAATTTCTAACCTGATCTTTATTCTCTGGTTTTGAATATTTGGAAGCACAACCTATGTAAGGCTGATATGTATACATATATAATTATACACTCATTACTTAATAAATTAGAAATAAGATATTGGCTTTAAAATGAGTGAAATAAAACATTTGTAAAAATTTTAACTTCTTTTTATAATGGAAGAGAAATAACACACCAACCTATTCTTTACTAAGCTAGAATAATCAATTCCATTGATTAGAAATTCATTTGAAGATGGTACAGCATAGAGCAATTTTCATTTTATCTGTGTACTTCAGAAAATCTCAGGCAGTGGTATTTTCTGGAAGAAATAACTACATGTATCTGTAGAAAGATAGTGTTGACATGTACAGTGATTATTTACTGTGTGTATGTTCGCGTGGTACTGGGGATTGAACTGAAGACCTTGTGCATGCTAGATAAGCCACTCTACCCCTGAGCTACATCCCAGCCCTATTTAGTATTTCTTAAGTTCTTTATCTACTGAAAGTAAAACCATTTCAAAGTGTCAGTTTAACTAACTCACTGATCTCTAGTTTCATACATAGGGCTGCGTCAGAATAAGGACATGAGAATTCGGACAAATAAGGCTGTCGATGACTACTGTAAGTGTGTCTTGTAAATAGACTTTCACAGACATGAAAAAATGAAAAAGCAAAATAAAAATGATTTCCAAAGCTACCAAGCCACATCTTTATAATTTGCACCTAATGATGAGTGTCTTTTGTCTAAAAAAGTGTAGAGTGAGATATAGAAGGGAAATGATGAGATGCCATTTATCTTCATTGCTGCTCTTCTGTTCCTTTTTGGGGGTAATTGTAGCTGTAGCTGTGACAATAAGAAGGGAGCGGTAATACTGTGGTCAGTTGAATGCTGGGTCCAGATATGGAATGAACTGCATCCCCCACATTTATATGTCGAAGCCCCAACCTCCCAAGTGACTGGATTAAAGACACAGCCTTTAAGGAGGTAATTAAGGTTTGATGAAGTCATAAAAGTTCAACGAGGGCTCCATAGACTGAGCCCTGAATAGAACCAGAACTCTCTGTATGCCATAGGAGAACACAAAAAGAAGGGGATTAGCTTCACAACCAGGAAAAGAATCCTCAGAATCCAACATGTTCACCTTCCAACCGAGACTGCCAGTCTCCAGAACCATGAGAGAAATGCCTGTGGTGAGGTCACCTAGTCTGTCATACTTTGTTACGGTGGCCATTTTTTTTTTTTTTTTTGGCGGAACTGGGGATCAAACTCAGGACCTTGCACTTGCTAGGCAGGCGCTTATTCCACTGAGCTATATCCCCAGCCCTATGGTGGCCATTTTATATCTACCCTGAATCTGTGAATGTGAACCTACCTGAAACAGAATCTTCATGAATGTAATTAAGAATCTGAAGAGGAAACAATTCTGAACTAGAGTGGGCCTTAAGTCAAAAGGTAAATATTGTAGGAAGAGAAGGGTCGAGGACACAGAGAACAAATGTAAGATGGAGACAAAGATTAGTGTGACACATGTAAAAACCAATGAATATCAAGAATGCTGACAACCACAGAAGCTAGTAAGAAGCATGTAGGAAATTAATTTCAAGGTCTCCAGGAATAAGTAACATCATTAGTGTTTGTTTTGAGACTTCTGCTCTCTCAACTATTTTTGATGCCCCAAACCATCAAGTTAATGTGCTTTATCACTTGTAGTACTCTAATAACATGCCTATTCTTCAACTAATTCATCAACTAGGCATTACTGCACATATTTTTGAATGAAAATTTTTTGAAATAATGAACAAAAAATGAATGAAAGAAGGTTTTAAGTGTTCTTTATAGTCAATTATTGTTAGCCATCTCTGGCTTCAAAACCTGTTTCTCTCAGTGTTACAGAATTTCTTATAATTGAGATTAAACTGTTTGGAGTCTTCTTTACTAGCTGCTTTCATTTGTATAGTGCTTTTGAGATTCATCACTGCTAGTACACACATTGTTAGTTTCTCCTTTATTTTGCTGAGTAGTGTTTTATTGAATAGATATACTCTAGTTGTTTCAACATTCATTAAGTTAAAGGGCATTTTGCTTTTCTCTGATTCTTTTTTTTTAAAGACAGAAGAATGGAGACATACAAAACAAGATAATACAAAATCAATACAGGAAATACAAAATTACAACGAAGATAGCAGGGAATTAGCACTGGATGCTGTATTACATAATGTTATCTTCACATTAGTTAACACAAAAACAAGTAAGGAAATACCAAATTATAGAGAAGATAGTAGGGGATTAATATTGGATGCTGTATTACATAATGTTATCTTCAGATTTGTTGCTCAGTTATAAAGATGATGGCTCATTCAATTAATCAATTTTCTCCACCCTCATCTCTATTGTTCTACCACCCAATTAGTCATCTTAACTCTGATAGGCCAGGGATATAGCTCAGTGGCATAAGCACTTGCCTGGCAAATCTGAGGTCATGAGTTTGATTCCCAGGACCAAAAAAAAAAAATCTTAACTCTGATAATAACTGTATTTTTGGGTTTATTTACTCCCTCTGGCTCTCACATTGGGAAGAGATACGGTTGCTTCAAATCATGCTGTAACAAACATGGGTGCACACAAATCGCTATGGCAGGAGGTGGAAAAGCTCCCGTGCTCAAAGACAGTAAATAGGCAGGGAACCAGGTTCACCATGGTCAAGCCCCCATTGACAAGCCCTCAAGGCCAATGGTCCAGTCTAGTCAGTAGGGTTACCCTGTAAATCACCAGGTTTCACCTCAGTACAACTCATCTGGAGGCGCAGTCCAGTCCTCAGGTTCGCCCAAGTGGACCGTGGGGCTCCACTGTGGTGAGGCTTTGCCAAGGGCTGGGCCAAGTCTGCAGGGCAGCCCCCAGGGGACCACCCAGCTCTGCCCCATCAATGCACTGCTGGGGGCTGGGTTTTCAGGGTTCTCATATAGCCTGGAGGGAGCCCCCACGCCCCTCAGGCTATCGAGCTCCCTATCAAGGTCCCCAAGGTCCCTTTATAGCCCACCAGTGTCTCCCTGTAGGCTGCCCAGGACTTCCTGGAGGCCATCTCCACCCAACTAGAGTACTGGGTCTGCACCCCAGTTCCAGATCTGCACCTCCTTCCATCTCTCATTCTCCATTGTTGTCAGTCCCTGCCCCTTGCAGCTGGGCATCGTGTGCACCTACAGTACTGGGCACAAGTGGTGTGTGGTCTCCTCCACCCATGCTCACTGTGGTAGACCAGGGTGTGCACTAAGTTTAGTCATTAGTTCTAGAAGAGAACTGAAGATTTTCTTGAGTCTTCTGTGTATACTGTTGTCTCCTGGTCTTTAGGACTGCTGCTTTTCATGTAATTTGTTGGTCCTGATTCCCAGTGTCTTCTCTCCCCTCCTCCCACAGCTGGGCATCGGGTGCACCCACGATGCTGGGTTCAAGTGGCATGGAGTCTCCCCCATCTGTGTTCACTGAGGTAGACCACGATGTGCAGCAAGTGTAGTCGTAACTTCTAGGAGAGAATTGGAGGGCTTTCTCGGGTTTTCTGTGTATAGTATGTTGTTGTCTCCCGGACTCCAGGACCTAAACTTTTCGTGTGGTTTGTCGCTGTGGGTTCATACAGAGATCACATATGCAAGCAGTATGAAATCCCTTCTGGTGTTTATATTGTCAGTTTAAGGTGATTCCTGAAGCCCGTGGACTCATCCCATTGCTGATAGTAACAGGTGGTGAGTGCTTGGGTCACCTAGATTTAAGGTGCTCACAGAGGGAGCCTGGGGTGGGAGCTGAAGCCCGGTAACTCAGCTCGTGCCTCCCACTCGGTCCTGAAGTGAGAAGGGCGCCAGGCCCTGTGATCCATTTCCATGTGCCACTCTCTCTCACTGTTATGCACCAGTTCTCATTGTTTCTTGGTTGAGTCCCTGGTAATTGCTGTGGCCCTGGGATTGCTGCCACTGCTCTCTGCTGCCCTCTGCTGGTAGTTGTTCACACAGTGACGAGATATGGGGCCACAGCCTTGGAGTAGATGCAGAGCTCCGTGCGTTGAGCTGTGTATTGACTGCTTTGACTCTGCCTTGCCTTATGTTGCTGCATTCCAGTGTCAGTGGTATCCCTCCAGTAGGCTCCCTCCCCGCTGTCCACCTGGTTGCCATATTCCCAGACATCTTTTTCGCAAGGTTTTAAAATGTTCTCTGTGAGGGTTTGAATTCTTATTTCGAATGCTTTGATGCTGGGCATAAGTAGTGTGAGGTCTTCCCCACTCGTGTTCATTGTGGTATTTGGAAGAATGTACTATATTTATTAGTTTTGGGAGACAATTGGAGAAGTTTCTCAAGTCCTAGAATATGTTGTCATCTCTCAATCTCTAGAACTGCTGTTTTTTTTTTTTTGTTTTTTTTGTATATTTTGTCTCTGGTTGCTCTCACTGACTCTCGGCTTTTGTTCCTTTCCTAGGTCATGCGTTTTTGGGCTCTTGGAGGGCCGGTCTTGGGGGGTGCAGCCAAGGGAGATGGAACCCAGGTGTTATGGTCAATACTTTGTGTCAACTTGGGGAGTCTGGAGGTTTTTTTTTTTTGGGAGGTTTGACTGAGTGATTCAGCAGGAAGCCAGGGTCCTTACTTCGTATACATCCTGAGCCTGTGGAAGAGGAGGGCATGGAGATTGTGTGAGAGGTACACGCCCCCTGGGTGAGGTTAGGCTGTTTACAATGTAAGGGAAGAAAAGAGGCTGCTTGCAGCCATTCCTCCCTTTTGCTGGTTGTTTTTGCTGTGCTCTGCTGCCATGAACGTTTGCCCTCTGCCATGGGCCACTCTGCCTCAGAATCAGCCAAGTATGGACTGAAACCTCCACAAACTGTAAGCTAAATAAACCTTTCCTTCCTTCATTTTGGGCATTGGATATTTTGTCTCAGCAACAAGAGAAAAGTAACCAAGACACCAGGGCTGGGGCGGGGCCTCAGGACCTCGGGGCCTGAGGCATCTCTGCAAGCCCCACGCAAGATGACTGCATGGTCCCACAAGGCCTGCCCCTAGGACGTCCCCACATGGATTGTGGCAACCTTGCCCATGCTCCATGTCAGGTCTCGCTGGCAGTGCCTTTTTCTGTACCCCACAGAGGGACTGTGCCCAACCACGCTCTCTGGTAGGACCACAGCCAATGACAGCCATGCACTCCCTGATGGCGGTTTTATAAACTGCAGTGCCCTAATAGTGGCTTCGTAAACTGCAGTGCCTCTGAGTCCCTCCAAGGGTTGCTTTGGATGTTGTGTCTGGGTCATGCCGGGCGGTTCTGTGCATACCTGGCCCCAGCATCGGGTTGCTGCTTTTTTTGTAGTTTGTTGTTATGGGTTCATACAGGGATCACATATACAAGCAGTGTGAAGTCCCTCCTTGTGCTCATATTGGCAGTTGAGGGTGAGTCTTGAAGCCCATGTACTCATCCCGTTGCTGATGGGAATAGCTAGTGAGTGTGTGGGTCACTGAGACTCGAGGTGCGCCCAGAGGGAGTTCAGGGTGGGAACTGGAGCCCAGTAACACAGTTTGTGCTTCCTACTTAGTGTTGGAGTGAGAAGGGTGTGGGGCCATGTGATCCATTTCTGTGTGCACCTCTTTCTTACTGTTATGTTCCAGTGCCCATTTGTTCCTTGGCTGGATCGCTGGGAATTGCTGTGGCCCTGGGGTTGCTGCCGCTGCTCTCTGCTGGTAGTTGCTCATCCAGTGGAGAGATATGGGGCTACAGCTTCATAGCAGATGTAGAGCTGGATGTGTTGAGCTGTGTACTGGTTGCTTTGACTCTCCCTTGTCTTATGTTGCTGCGTTCCATTGTCATGGTGGTGTCCCACTGGTGGGACCCTCCCCGCTGTCCATCTGGTCGCCATCTTCCTGGACATTTTTCTTGGCAAGGTTTTAAAATGTTCTCTGTGAGGATTTGTAATGTTATTTCTAATCCTTTGATGTTGAGCATAAGTAATGTGAGATCTCCCCCACTTGTGCTCATTGTGGTATTTGGAGGTATGTACTAAGTTTATTTATTAGTTTTAGGAGACAATTGGAGAAGTTTCTCAGGACTTAGAATATTTTGTCATCTCCAGAACTGCTGTTTTTTGTATATCTTGTCTCTGGCTGCTTTTGCTGACTTGTGGCTTTTGTTCTTTTTCTAGGTCCCACGTCTAGGCTCTTGGAGGACCAGCCGCTGGGGCGAGGCCAAGAGAGAGGGATCTCAGTGTGGGCGTGGGGCCGTGGGGCCCTAGCACAGCAGGACCACATGATTTTCCAGGGTCCATGGCATTTCCCCTCCCTGTGGGTGTCTCCATGTGTTTTGTGTCATCTTTGCCTATGTGGTGGTGCAGTGTCTTTTCCCACATCCCACAGAGGGACCATATCCAGCTGCACTCCCCAGCAGGACCACAGTCAGGGATGGCTGTGCATGCCTGGATGGCAGCTTTGTAAATGGTGGCATTGGATGACATAACTGGGCTGCACTGGGCAACTCCTGGAATCTGGCCACATTATTGGGGTTGTCACTGCTGGGCGGTGGCAGTTTTGTGTACTGTAGCTGTGGCTGTGTGGCTCCCCCTGGTTGCCACAGAGCTGATGGTGGTGGTTCCACCCCTTCCCATGAACATGGGTTCTGCGCCCCACCCTGAGACTCATACTGCCAGAGATGGCTTTCATTTTGCTGGACTACATTTCCCAGTTCACACTGGCAAGCATGGAGTGGTCTCGAGTCTGAAGTGAGGGGTGCCGAGGAGCCTCCGTGCATCTGAATGCATGTCACCTCTCTCTGTCCAGTCTCTGCCTCCGTTCTGGTTATAGTCAATCCCTGGGATTTGATTGCATCATTGTAGCCACCCAAGGCGGTTCTCTGGGAGGGATGCTGTTTGCTATTGGTATAATTCAGTTTTTGGATGGCAAACCTTCCAGAGGATTTTTCTCTGCTGCCATCCAGGTTGCCATCTTCCCAGAAGTCCTTGCTGTTCTCTAATTCTTGGCTATAATGAATAATAATGAATAGGTATCTAAGAACATTCATGTTCATATATTTGTGCAGTCAATTTTTTTCATTTTTCTTGTGCATAGATAGCTAGAAGTGGAATTAATCAGTGACATGTTTAAATTGAGAGCTTACCCTACTCTTTTTCCGAAGTAGCTCCTCTATTTTACAAACCAAATCAGTATTGGATAAGGTTTATAATCTTTCCACAACGTTGTCAATACCTGTTATTACCTTTTTAAAAAAATTTATAGCCACCTTATTATGGGTATATTGACAACTGAGAGATTTAAACATGCATCTCCCATGTGGCTAGTAATTTTGTGCACATTTCTTTCTGCTTAGTGCCATTACATAGAGTTTTCAGTGAACTATTTATAGATTTTGCATGTCTGTTGACATTTATGCATAGGTTCACAGACCCAACGTCTCACAAGGCCATGCCCAAGGTGTCGATCACATTGTGACTGCAGCTGGAGCTTCAGCTGCAGCTCTATCCCCCTCCAAGCACTTTCACATTATTGGGACAGTTCATTTCCTCAGTGCTCTAACCCTAATGATCTTGTTTTATTACACTATAGGCTTGGGAATATCCACAGTTCTCTGTTAACTACAAAAAGAACTTGCACTGGGCTGGTAAAGGAATATATAAAATTTTTATATTTTACTGCCAATATTCCTGTGAAAGTTCCAATCCTGTTAATTTTATAATTTTGTTCTTTATCTCAGCAATATTCTTAATGAAAAGAATCAATATTGTTTTTACTTTAAATTTTGCTGCTTTGAGATACCATTTCCAAGTAAATCCAAAATTCATAAAATTTTCTGTTTAGGATGTGTAAGGTAATGTCTTGGATGTAGTTGTACCATCTTTCTATTTGTGGAGGAAATTGATCTAGCCAAAACCACATTTTCTTAAGTTTTCAGAAAATAATAATCTTGACTTGTTTATAAAAACTAATATCTATCTATCTATCTATCTATCTATCTATCTATCCACACACACACACACACACATATATATGTATATATAATATGCCAGGTTTTCTAAAAACTGGTGTAGATATGTTTTAATATGCTGCTTGTGTACTTTGGGAAGATAAAGTGGGTTAGTTCTCATGATGTTACACACTTTTGTTACTGGATTATAAAATAAGAACCAAAAATCTTAATGGACTGGGCATGTGGCACATGCCTATAATCCCTGCACTGGGCAGGCTAAAGCAAGAGAATCACTGTGAGTTTGAGGCTAGCCTGGGCTACAAAGTGTTCAAAGCCAGCCTGAACTGCTTAGTGAAACCATATCTCAAAAAAGACAACATTCGTGAAAAATTTGCTATTTATATGTGTGATAAAAGCTATTTTCATAAATTATCATAGTTTAGAGATCAACGAACTATTTCAAATCAAGACTATCATTGATAGTTTGATCTAAATTTGATCTAAACTTGATATGTTATACAACTTGATTATAAAAACACAGTACCTCTGTCAATATTTGTTAATGAAATAACCATTTAACTTGTTTTGTTTGATCCTTTTTGCTTTAACATCAGTTTACTTCTTTTCATTTTCATGTAAGGATTTTTAAATTAGTTTTTGCTATAATAGAATATTTACCATGTGATCTATAATTTTCATAATTTTTAAGAGTACAATATTAACTATAGGCACATTATCTACAGCAAAACTATGAAATTTATTCATCTTGGATAACTGAACTTTATAACAATTTTAAAACAGTCCCAAACAATGACCAATCTACTTTGTTTTTATCTATGAGGTAGACAAAGTTTAGTAACTCCGATAAGTGAGATTGTACAGAATTTGTTTTGGGATTGCTGGGTTTGCAAAGCAAAATGTGAATGTTCATACATACTACTGGGTAATAAAGAATTTCCATTTTATAGCCAAATATTCCTTTTTATGTATATTGTATATTTTTGTCTGTCTATCCATCAGTGCACATTTAAACTATCCATTGTGAATATACTATAAGGAACCTATAAATGCTAATACCCTTCATGCTTCCAATTTCAGTTCTTCTGAATAAAGACCAAAAGCGAGATTGCAGGATTGTGTGAGAGTTCTATTTTTAAAGTTCTGAGGAAGCTTTATGTTAATTTTGGTAGTTACTGGAGATTTCTGGTTTTTATATTTATGTTCGTGTGGTCTTTGTTATTTATAATTTTATAGGAAATGTATGTGAGGTATATTTACTTATGAAACAAGTATCTTTGAATGCCGGTGTCTGGTGTTAGTCAATTTACAAAACAAATTGGAAATTTATAATAAATTTATAATGCAAATTGGTGATTTTGCCCAGAATCAACAACATTACCTCCCCCAGCTTTCTTCCTTGCTCTTGTGGTTCATTAACTTCCTTCCCATGCCTGATTGTCCTGTGTTGCACCCTCAGTGTTCTCCCAACCTTGACTGTTACTTTCCTAGATAGTATGATTTCTTTTTCATTTGGACTTGCAAAGGGTTTGAAATGGTGTTTTTCTTAATGGGAAAAGCAAATAGAAACACTCTTGAATAATACCCACAAGCACAAGTTCCTTTCTTTCAAGTTCCACTATTTCATTTTTTCAAGTTCTGCTTTTTTTTTGGTTGTTGTTGTTGTATTGAACTAAGATGCCAATACAGGAGTTACCAATAGTTTTGACACATATGTGATGCTTTGATATTCTGCATCTTGAAAGTATTTGATGAAGCTAAGAGAAGCAGTGACTTGTTGTCCGGAAGCATATACTATGCATCATGAGAAAATAGCGTGTATGTGAACAGGTTTTATATATTTCTCCTGATTAATATGAATGAGTAATCTATCATTAGAAACGGGAAGGAAAATTATCGATATTTTCCCAGGACATTGTGTAGAGATAGATTTCCTCATAGAAGCAAGATACATGCATTCCTTTCCCTTAAGACACTTGGTTCTAAATGCTGACATGTATCCGCATGTTTAGACAGTGGTGTAATAAATATATGTGCCCTTCGCCTCGCCTTAGTATTCATCAACATGTCGCCAATTACCATTCTTGCACATCAGAATCTGATCTAACAAATACTCAAGGACAACTTCAATGAGATATACCAAGTCTAGTCTTGAGTGAAACACTAATCCATGTAAACGTACATTCTCTTTTAACTTGTATTCTGGGCCAGGCACACCAAAACCTTTGTATCTGTCTTTTTGTTCTGTTTATTTTATGCATTTTTATCTTTATTAATGCAGTGTTGCAGTACATCATGATTACATGCACCACAAGGAGTCATAACACATTTTAATTCTTTTTTTTACCCAATTACCCCACCTTCCCACCCCCTTCCCTATCTTTTGATCCATTTCCCTTTTGTAAAGGATGCTTCCCTGTTTCCTATTGTCTTTTATTTTGCTTTTATATTTTGCTTTTCTCATGTGAAAGAAATCATGCAATATTTCAGCTTGTGGGTCTGATTTATTTCATTAAACCTTATGGTCTTCAACATGTGTTCTTCTTAGTTTAGTTGCTGCTCTGCTGTGGATTGACTATGCAATAAGATGGATCCTGGGACTTCAGCACTTCCTGGTGGGTTCTGGTCAGGAGAGCCTGGAAGGGTTTAGCTCCCCTGTGGACCCTGCCCCCCCCGACCTTCCTTTGCTTCCATGACGACATGCCGGAAGCATCTGTCCACCATGCTTCTCTGTCCACCATGGCCCTCTACCAGGCCATCCTACCTTAAAGCCAGTCAAACATTCGAGAACTAAAACCTCTATAAATTGTGAGCCAAAATAAACTTTCCCCCCTTTCAATGGACAGTGATGGGTATTGTATCTCATCCACAAGAAAATAAAGATATACACAAAGCAGTCACAATCACAAACTTGTGGATTATCATCAGAAATATAACATAATGAAGTCATTCCTTCAAAAATGGATGGTTCCATTTTTACCTTTATTAAGATTTTCAAATATGCTTTTTGATTCCTATATGGACAAAAAGAGATCTTAGTAAGTACAGTGAGGCAAAAATCAAACCATTATTCAATCAACAAACCAAACTAAGGGCAGAGGATTAGAAAGCAACAAATAAAACTTAGCATTTTCAGATATTCTGACTATGTAGATAGAAAAAACTATAATAAAATCAATAAGCATATTTATCAAGATTGTTTAAGGTTAAATTCAATTTTTTGATGAGATCTAAATATAGCCAACTTTTGTTGGTATAGGAATCAACAGGCATATTTGAAAATGTTAATAAACATGAAAAACATCAGTGATAAAACATTTAAATGCAGGAAAAATATGAATTTATGTCATATGATATTAAACATTTTATAGCACCACAAAAATATTATTTCAACAATGATCTTGGAACAGTGCCTGTACATACAGGAATAAGAAGTATTTTGTCCTTTCTAATTCACAGACATGTTCATTTTAGTTAAACTTTGTATCTAAATGAAAAAATAAAGCAATACATTTTTTATTTAAGAAGTCAAGAGAGGACAAGTCTATGTCCTTGAATATGCAGATTTCTAAAAGCATTAACTGAAAGTGAAAAAGCGAAAATGGGTTGTTATTGTTGCTAAGGGCGTCTGTTTATGGAAACAATACTATCATGAAGAATAAGAAGGCAATTTCACAGATTTGAAGAAGACATTTGCAGTGCATATAGTCCACAAGGATTCGTATCTCAATGCTTAAGAAAAATCAATTAGAAAATAGCAGAAAACCCTAAGGGAAAAAATGAGTGAGTTATATAGCTACTTCATAAGAGGATATCCAAACGGTCCAGAGGTACACGAAGTAGCTACTATCTTAGTATTAGGAAAGAGATGTTGTGATTTAGTTCCAAACTGGACTCCAAAGCCTCATGTTTTTGGAAAATGGTGAACACTAGAGCTGAGCGTGCTGTTAGGAGGAGGGGCCCTGTCAGAAGAATTGGGCTCCGGTGAGTGACCTGGAAGGTTTTATCTCCAGGCCCCGTCCGTGACTTTCTCCACTTCCTGGCTGCATGACAGCTCTCCTCTGCTCAGGCCCTTCCACCGTGCTGTTTGTGCCTCGGAGCCAGACGACCAGAGTTAGCAATCACGAGCTAAAATAAACCTCTCCTCCTTAGATCTAAGAGTTTCAGTACTGTATCTCAGCAAGGAGAAAGTAAGATAGGGAGAAAAATTTAAATCCCAAATGTGAGAGCAGTGCACACCCACTAGGACAGTTAAAAATTACTAAATAGCAGTATGTGATACACGTAGATTCTCAGAAAACCCTGAAAAAATGTAAATTATCACAACCATATTGCAAAACTATTTGATGGTTTCTGCTAAAATTTAACATCTTTGTAAACTATGACCAAGGATTTAGCTCCAGATATATCTGAAATTATATATATATAATTATATAAGAACATATATTACATAGGAATAGATATATACAGAATAACTATATATATAATACAGGAATGTATATGTACACAGTATATAGCTCTATACATCTATACATCTCTATATATCCATGTATACATCTCTATACATCTATGTATTATATAGCAATATATATGTACACAGCAGTCAACATCAAACAATTCAAATATGGTAATTACATCTAAATCAAATCAAATTAAACCATAAAATCCTGTAATGGCACAATGGAACGCTATACATAAATGAGCAAAATAATCTACAATATTTGGAAGAGTCAGATGCAAATATTATATATGATTCTACTTGTATAGTTCGTGCTTGAGGGTTGAGAACAATGACTACCGTGAAAGTTAATGCTGCATGAGCACAAAGAGGGCCTCTGAGGAACTAGCAATCTTCCACTTCTCGGTGTGCTCAATTTGTGCACAGGGGTCACATATGTATGATCTGTGTACACATACACATATATATGTGTACATATGTAGATAATTCTTAAATGAAAATGCAAAATATGAAAACTAGACTTAGTTTCAAAATTACTATACATACTTCTCTTAGTCTGTATTTCCCCTGGTGAGCTAAAAACATTGAATCATTTGGATCCAAACTGCTTCTATATGACACCTACAACATAAAATACAGAATAGCACTTTTATTGGTATCAGTTTATATATACCTAAATTATAATTACAAAATAGCATGAATAAATCATTTTGTGTTTCATAAGATTTATGACATTACCTTAACTTGTAAATTGAATATACCTTAATAAAAATATATCTTCTTCTTTTACATCTTGACATTCAAACTCAATTTAATAAGACCTATAGTGTCTTATTACACCACAAACAGCTCTGCACGTTTATATAACTATTCTCATCCCTTTTAGTATATCTTTTTTATAGCTATGTACAGAAAAATTGCTACCAGAAAAATTGCTATCAGCCAAACGTGGCACAAAGTGTTGGGAGTAGGAAGAGAAATACACAGCAGCACCTTTAGGTTTGTATCTTCTTACAAGAGAACGAATGTAACACAATTTCCCAGTGAGTGTTATTTTTATTATAACAATTGTTATGAAGATGTATTACAGTGTTTTGAGCTCAGATTTAAGGGACAACTGAAACTTTTTTTGAAACTGAAAGTTTCAAGCTGCCATCTAAATGACAGACACATAGAGAAGTATTAAGCCAAGATGAAGAGAGACAAGATGAGACAAAAAAATTGCTTATAAAGACAAATAGTATGAAAATAGAAATGATAGATTTGAAGAACCAAAGATTCTAAAGGGTCTGGAATTTCTATAAAAATCAGTAGCTAATAAAGATGGAGATTTGGTGGGGGCATAATTATGCATCGTTTCATAAAAGTGTATGAAAGTGTACAGTATTAAGGTTTGCCCTCTTTCTAAGAACAAGGGAAGGCCACTCGATGGTTTTAAGCCGAGGATGGACGCAATCAACCAGGTGCCACTGTAACCTGTTCGGTTTGAAGTACAGACAACAGATTGTCAGGAAAAGCACACAGTTGCACAGAACCCGGATGTGAGGTTTTTACAGAAACTTGTGGAAGAGAAAATTGTTGTCTAAGTAATTAAAAGCTTGACTCTAATGCACAACAAATAATTGAGAGATATTTAGAAGGCAACATTGAATGGGCATAATTGTGCTGAGAAACTGTAAAGAACAAAAAATTTCTGGGGTGTACATGGCTTTATACTGATGCAGTTTATTAAGATAGGGAATCTGGGAAATTAGAAGAAAATAAAGTTGACTCAGTAACTGCAGATGCCAAGGGCAGAGGTCAAGGAAGAGGTAAAAGGCCTGTATTGGCTACTAAGCTAACAAATCAGTTCCCCTTTCTTTCTAGGCACACAAGTAACTTCATTTCTCAGAGGTTTCTACTGTTATGTTCAGCTGTGTGGCTGAGTTCAGAATGGGTTTAATTTTAGCAGACAACCACCACACAATCCTCTCTCTTCATTCTGACAGCGAAGGGAAGAAAAGTGTAGTCCACCGAGTGAAGGCATCAGTGAATGGGTATGAGCCAAAATGAGGGACCGTGGTGGGCATGCTCAGGGACACAGTCATGTTAACCAATACTCATAGACTTTGAAGTGGGAGAGACTAGATAATAAAACATAAACTAGTAGATATATAATAGCAAATGGTAAAAGGCGCAGTAAGAAAAAGCAGGAAAGTTAGAATTGTGAGCCATTTTATATATCAACTGTGAAGGGAAGGAATTCGAGAGGCTTTTATGTAAGGGAAAGGAATGAAGCCTACAGACATCTTGAAGAAAAACACGTCTCTGAAAACAAAATAGCAATTACAAGGCCTTAGAAAGTGAAGAGTTCCTGAGTTGCCTGAAGAACATCGAGGAAAAGACACAGTGCTTGGGGAGATTTTTACAACACTGAGATTCTGGGTTAAGAAAAGTTGGGTGGTCGGGTAGCATAGGTCACACTTGGTTTTATAAACCATAGTATGAGTTTGGTTTCCGGTTCTATGAGAGGCATAGATGTAGGGGGTTAGATCATGACATGATTTCCCTAACTTAATGAAAGGATTGTTTTGGCTGCTGAGTGGAGAAGAGATAAACAGAAAATGGGAGATAAGAATAGCAGTAGAAGAATCCTGAGATTTTCTCTGAAATTCTCTACCCCACACAACCCTTCATCATTCCTTGAGTATCTCATCATATTTCCCCTCAAAAAAATCCTTATATTCTATTACTCATATTCTACATTCAATTTGGAAAAAACAATTGTCTGTACTAAATATGTAAACATTTTTGTCATTATTTGAAAAACAACACAACTATTACATAGCATTTATACTGCATTACTACTATGTAAGGAGGTACAAAGGCCATATGCCAAGTAAAGGTACTTGAGTATGTGGCAATTTTGGTATCTGGCAGGGAGGTTCCTGGAACCATCTGTGAGAAAGTGGTTTTCTATTGTTCCTCCTACACTACAAAGATGGACACAAGCAGATGCACCAGAGACCCAACAGCACAGAAACGCTGAAGCATTTACAAATCTGATCATTTACAGACAAGTTTTGTGAACCTCTTTTCTAGAAAAACGAGTAGTTTATTGGCAGCTCTGAAGGTTCCCCTGAACCCAGGTGAGTCTAGGCGATCTTGACACGTGCTTTGCTCCAGCTTCAGTTTGTTAGGCACGTGCTGATATGGAGAAGGACGTGGACAGATCTGGTGTCCTACCATGTGATTTCAAGGAAGACAAAGGGTTCAAGGAGCTCAGGATTGGCAAAGCTGTGACTAGTATAATAGACTGAGGCAAATAGGTTAATTACTGAGAGAACTGAGGGGAAGGCTGGGAAAATAAGAGACCAGTAGTTACATAGTGCTGAATGAGGTAAGATGGAGTCATAACAGACGGTGGCTGGAAACAAAATGCTTACATTTTTAGATTCTATATGCTCTGCAACGACTGGAAATGACAAGTTTTAGAGATGTGAGTTGTCTTACGTTCTCCTCACTGAGACACATTACCTGATGTGCACAACTAGTTACAGTCCATGGTGGGCTTGCTCCAACCTAGAATTCGCGTGGTAGAGGAGCACAGATGAAGACTGCTTACATCGTGGTACTACATCGTGGTAACCAGGAAGCACAGAGAGTGAAAGGCCTGGCAGAGGAAATTATTCATGCCATGGCATCCAGGAAGGAAGGAGGCAAGGAAGGAACTGGGAAGGAACATGTCCTCTTCCAGCTCACACCCCCGGAGAGCTCACTCTAAGCACGCTCCACCTCCTAACAAGTCAGCTAAGATGCACATCTGGTCCAAGCACGTCCAGGAGCCCTATTGCTGGTCTCCTGAGGCTGTGGGAGGGACACCGCAGAGGGAAACCACAACTGGCTGAGGTAGTTAGGAGTCCAGCTGCTGAAGTAGAGAAAATGAGTTTCTGCTCTGGAACCCACTTTTCAAAGTTTTGTATTAGTATCTGAAGTCTCCAGTTCGCTTAGCAGAAATCTTTTTTCTTGGTTACTATAAACACAAACTTTCTATTTAGAGAAATCAGTAGATACCTTATTCAGAAAAAGTTGGAAAATACTTGATGTTTCACAGATACTAGATAGTGAACAGTAAAAAAAAAATCCCTAAAGGAAAACCTTGAAATTAATTGCACTAACCTGTATAAATAGTACATGTTTAAAACATGATTCTATATTATTTGTGTCTATGACATTATTTCTCATTTACTTTGTGCCACTTACTAAGATCTACGTGGCATATAAAACATGCTTATTTTAAAAACACAGATATCATTCAGGAAAATTACTGTTCTGTTATGCTTCATTCACATGCCAAGAGTGACATGTAGTGTCACTCAGGATATTGTTGCATTTTTTTCAAAGATCTGAACTCATCCTATTCAAAAATAAAATAAGCAGAAAGATGATGGTCATAGTAATCACTGTTGACCATTGTGGGTATGAAGAAAAGCAAACATAGTTTATAACCATGAAGAGAGCATAACTTTGGACTGTACTTGCTGGGTTATTCAGAGTGGGTCTGAGCTGGAAGATAAAGTGATAGTGCTTGTAGCTTATGTTGAAACAATCTGCTGGAGTGTTCAAGCTTTCCTTTGAGTGATGTTCATACACCTTAACATTTATTTGCTGTTTCTGAGAATCTTCTTCCCTTATGTATTTAAAATCCTGGTAGATATCATCTTTATGGGCATAACTGATGATATGTACATATATCACAATGTATAAATAGACATAGGGGTTTGTATGCAGATTAATATGAGATCAGAGTTTAAAATTTAAAGACAACCAAAAAGAAACCAACTTTTAATGTCATTTAGTGCAAAACAAAATATGTAACATGTATTTGTAGTGTATCATGTAGGTGAATCTTAACTAGGATGTTAAATAATAAATCAAAGTGAGGATGTCAATTGTTTGGCTTGTCATAATCTCTCCAAGAAAAAAGTTCTAGCACATTCAAGACATATTCAGCTAATCCAAAAAAGGGAAAAAAGCAAAGGGAAAGGCAAGGCCAGAATAGATCTGATGCTCACTTACACATAAACAGTATCTTAAGTGATACCCAGAAAAGCACCCCCGCCCATCCTGGGGTGTGCTATTTGGTGTGCTTCTCCTTTGAATAATGGTTCAGAAATGGCCTCAAGGGACAGAAATAATTGTTGATTCAAATACAATACAAAGAAAATATGGAACCACTTCAGTGAAGGCTTAAAAAGAACAATCTTTAATTCAAGAAATGGTGATGGGCAGTTAGGGTCTATCCCCAGATCCTAGGGGAAGCAAGGTTGTTATTCTTAATGCTTCAGTCCCCCAGCACTGGGCATTTGCCTGTATACCCTGAATACAGAGCAAAAATACCTTAAGAAAGTAGTACTTGTGGTCTCAGTTCTTTTTTTGACTGTTATTTAATAGATTGTTACTTCTTGGTCTAATATTTTTTAAATTTTTTACTTTTTAAATGTCTATCTTGGCCGGGCGTGGTGGCACACACTTGTAATCCAAGCACTCTGGAGGCTGAGGCAGGAGGATGGTTGCGAGTTTGAGACCAGCCTGGGCTACAACATGAGCTTAAGGCCAGCCTGAACTGTATAGCAAGACCCTATCTCAAAAAGACCCCCCCAAAAAATGCATATCCTCCAACTATGCTGCTTTTTCCTTTCTCAAAGAATAATAGCACTTTTATTAATAGCTACTCATTACTTTCCTCTATCTTCTACAACCGTTTTTCCTTCATTTTGTTCAGTATTTCTGAAGACCATCTACAGCAGAGTGCATAGGTCAGAAAGACAATGATCAAGCTACTATTTCATTTAATATCTTATTAATTCATTGAATAATGTGTGATTATTTAAATTTCACAAATAATGTGTAATTTATTTAAATTTCAATTTTTATCACATGCCAGAAAATGCTTACAATGATCAGAAAGTAATTTACTTTTGTGAGAAATCCAAAGCGGACAGATCTTTACATCTGAGCAAGTAGAATTTAGCCTTACTTGCCTCCACTGCCTAAAAATAATATTATCTGAACACCTTGCAGAAAATTTTAAAAATTGCATTTTTGAGGCTTTACAGTTTAATTCACATTTCATGATGATCAGCGTACTTCAGCTACCAGATTAACTTTGTCTAAGGCAGAAAAGAAGTAACGAGTAAACAAAAATCAGGTTTACTTCCTCTTTAAGAAAAACTGCCATCCCTAAATTTTAACATGAAGAAATAAACTAATTATACTTCAAGTTAAAACTGGCTTATGCGTTTTATTCTCAAAGTCAATAATGTTCTTAGTTTTTACATTAATTTTATAGTCCCATGGTAAATTTTTGCTTTAAGATAAGATATGTATGTTTTCAGAAGAGAATGAACTTTCCAACTTTTAGAAATAATCATGTCGTAAGAAACAGATTTCTGAAAAGTATATACAGCGATTCCCCCTTTTCTGTGGTTCTATGTCCGTCATTTTAGTTACTGTTAACTGTGTTCCAAAAGTATTAATGGAAAATTCTAGAAGTAAACAATCCATAAGTTTTATGTTGAATTGAGTAATGCTCTTGTGCTGTTGTGTTCTATCTCACCAAGGATGTGAATCCTCTCTGTTTCCACACCGTATGTGCTACCCACCACTTGGTGAGAGCGAGAGAATGCTCTCACATTCATGTAACTTATGTAGTGTATTGTTGCAATTCTATATTATTAGTTATTGCTAATACTTTATCATGCCTAGCTTATATGCTAAGTATCATAGGTGTCCATGTATGAAAGAAATACAGTTTGTATAGAGTTGAGTACTACTGATTATTTCAAATCTCCTCTGGGGGTCTTTGAACATATCTTCATGCATAAAGGGGGACTACATAATAAAACATTTTGCTCATATTAATGTAGCATATAATTCTTTACAATCTTGTTGCTATGCTAAAAAATTAACAAGTGCTGAGAATCACAAATACCATTTAGTAGTGTTTATATAAGGAATAGCTCTCTTATCGACTAAACATGGCTTTTAAAACAATATAAATTTGCCCCCAAAATACTGTTTATTACTGATAGGTATTCCTGTTGCTATTAAAAGTATTAGAAATTTTCATGGTGCCATTCATCAGTACAGACTAACACAGCTCCTTAAATTGCCATCATTTCTAGTTTCAATATAAGAAATTAGATCCAAATCAAAAACTCTAGAAAAATGTATTTCCATGTCATTGCTCTCACCTTGATATTTTCAAGTGAACCAAGAAATCTTTTTCTTTCTGAATTGAATTAGTTGTTTTGTTTCTCAGTGAGTTTATGCAGCACTAAAAGAAACAAAAACAGTAGAAATCAGGCAAGAAAACAGCAGACATTGGGAAAGGTTATTTTCCAAATAAAATGACAAGTAAAATCTTTTCTTGTTCCCTCCCTGCATGACATTCTCACATCCTCACACAGAATTTTCTTTAAATTTTAAAGGGCTAGCTCCCTTGAACAGAAATCAGAATCTTAAGGAGAAAGTATCCACTAAATTTGAAAATAATTTACACAAATAAGAAACAAATAAAACAAAGCAAAATGAAAAATGACTGCAGAAAATAATAGTAAGTACACAAAGTACACAAGAATTTTTATTACATTTTGCAAGCACTTTGTTCTACATTTCAAAAACGCCACCATCAGGCTGTTGGCACATTTATGTACAAAACAGATTAATTGTAATGCCTGCTACAAAGCACTCTGTGAAAATACAAACTCTAATACCAGAAATGAAAGCCAAAAGTGTCAACATCATTACATAAATTTGAAAGACAGTTTTAAAAACCATCACAAACTGTAAAGACACAGAACTGAAACACTATAATATAGAATTTAAAGAAGCCCATTAATACTTTTGCTGAATATCTTTAATACTGCATTTATCAGAAAAATGTTGAACCAGTAAGATTATCTAAGTGTAAAAAAAAAAAACCAAACGAACTCCAAATCAATTAATTCTACAGAATGCATAATCATGCCACATATAACCCTAATATTACCCCCCTACCTACTACAAGAACTTGTAAAATTACTGATGATGCATGACCAGTAGTTGTACAAAGACTGGTTCACTCAATATATTTTATTAGAAATGCACTTACACTGAGGAAGGATTTCACAATGGTCAAATCAGTGCACAACACTACCTAGTTTTATACACTGACAAAAATGTCTTGTCAGGCTACATCGTTTTAAAAGACACTTTACAGCATTCTTGTAGCATTAGAAATAATCAAAAGAAGAGAGTCAAGGTTAAAACAACACCAAATTTGGTCCAATAATACTGATTGCTTTTTCTTTAAAATTCCTTTGATACAGGTACTTCTTATAAATGAATATGAATGAACATTCAGTTAAAATGACTTACTTGAAATATAAACACAAATGTATCACTACACTTTCAAACAATACAGTCTATAGTGGCCTCTGACCACACTTTAGAAAACACTACAGGTAAACCAACATAGATTGGAAGGCTGCAAGCAAAGCTATCATATTAATGGAAACCTTTTCAAATATATCATACACATTTTAGGGATAGTTTACAGAGGTGCAATCCATTCAGACTTTTAAAGTAGGTAAAACAAGTTCCAAGGGGTTAGTGTGCTTATTTTTAATATACCACCTTCATAAAGGTAATTAATCTTCCACATTAGCATATTAAAAGTTCCAATCCAGCCACTTCATGAATCACAGAAGTCATTCTCCAATAATCTACAGTCGTTATTTCCATTACAATGTTCTCTACTCTATACTTCAAAAGGTAAATCTGGTGTCACACTCTTAAAAAGGCAACTGGCCATGCATTAGCATCACCATTTCTACATGCTCACAACAGAAATATGAGTGATCAGAGAGAAATTGCTTTTAAGTACATCAAGAAAAAAGTACAGTGTTAACAAAGATAAGAAGCACTTTTTAAAACCTACTCTTATAAATTTAGAAATTGCACCTTAGATTGATGAAAGCATTAACCAGGGCCTACAGGATGTGGCCACAGATCTCCAGACAAGATTTCCACATTTCAAGAGGAGTCATCATGATACTCACTCTGTTGTTCATAATGTATAGTGGTCCCTTTGAAGGTTACCTGTAGTTAAACTAGTTACCAAAATCAAAACTAAAAAGTATAAAAAGCTGTTTTCTTTTCAAAAACATAAGAAATAATGCAAAAGGTGTTATGCGTAACACATGAGAAGTGGTTAAAAATCAAAGAAATCTTTGCATTTGATAATGTTAGTATCTTCAATGTTACAGAACTATTACATGAGTTTGAGAAATTTCTTTTAAAAAGCATGACTAGGAGCTTGTAGAAGAGATCTGATACCAATTTAACAAATTAGGACATTAAGTGCTGAACAACAAATAATTGTAGTCAGGTGATTCACGTGTCACCCTATGTATCATTGATCAGAAGCACTCTCATTTTGTTTTTCAAAGGTTGGACGGTTGGATGGACCTTAGTTAAATACCAATGCATTCACATCGCAGGAAGAACAGAATGTTTTCTTTATGTGTACGCGTTGAGCCGCTCTTTGGAGCGAGTGGAATGAATGTCATGAAGCTCTTGCTCCTCCTTTGACTTGATGTCTTCGTACTTCTGCATTCGGCATGCGTCTTTGACATAGGCCCAGTTGGCAGAGAGAACCATAAGGTAGTGAACCTACGTGACAACACAAAAATAATTTACTCTGCACATCTGCTTACTTACTTCCTTTGCCTTACTGTCAGGCAAGAAATATTCAGATTACATACTACAAGGAAAACATGCAAATATAAAAAGAATGAATAGCACTTTCCACTACACTTGATATTTTAGTAAGAAAATACCACATAAATTAGAGTAATATTTTTGTGGTAATAGGAACAATAAGATGAAATATATTCCTCAATCAATCATTAGTGTCTCAGCTTGTCTTTTTTTGTCACTGAAGTAATCCGAGATTGTCTCTAATCCTGAGGTGATGTTTCCACTACATTCTGCCTGCATTTAACCAAACTTTAAGACAATATAGTGCATGTTCATGCATTTGTTTAGTAACTCATAATCAGAAATATTTTCATACGTTTTGGGCGTCCTTATTGTGCATTAATAGAATATGCTGGCTCACTGTGCAACATAAACTAGGATCACAGAAATCCTGAAATATATCTATGCATTTATTTATCAAGTTAATTTTCTGTGCAATGAATTTTACTCTTTCCTTTAGTTGACATTTCAAACTACAAGACAGAAAATATTATGCATGTGGATTTTTTCTATTTATATACATTCAGAATGATCAAAAATATGATCTTGTACAATATGGCATGTACAGAGTATAAGTTTAATCATTGTACCTAAGTGTGGATAAAATAAGGCTTACCATGTACTCTGATTTATGTTGTATTTTCTTGCTAAAATATCAAGTGCAGTGAAAGTGTTAGGTGGTAGGTAATCAAAATATATGTCAAGTAAATGAGTGTTTTTTCATATGTCCAAACCTTTTCTTTTAATGCTTGAGAAAATATGGTCCTTAAATTAGTATTAAATATACATGAATGAAACACTGAAGAGAAATCAGGATCATTCCAGTTCAGAAGCTCATGTTTCCTAAAGTGGTAAAACCCAGCTTACCACTACTACAGTTTTATTATTTATTTTAAAAATGATTTTTAGTGAAAAGGGGTGTGATTTTAAACCATGGTGTGCATGAAAGCACTAACAGTAACTACTCTGACTGGCTCTTCAGCACAGTAGTACTGTCTCATTGTTTTTATTTTTAATGCTTTATAAGCCTATGTAGAGGGCCAGGGTGACAGCTCCACGGGCACAGTGCCTGCCTGGCAAGCGCAAGGTCCTGAGTTCGATTCCCGGTACCAAAAAAAAAAAAAAGTATTTAAAAACCTCGTTTTAAAAAATGTTCCTTTCTCTAGCACATCAGACAATGTATTCTCACCATTTATATAAGTACTGAATTGGCTGTAATGACTGAGAGATAGAAACAGTTCTAAATAGTCTAACCTTCAAGCATCCTACCCTACAGTTACTTTACAGGATACAAGAGAAAAAACTAAAGATCTCGGCTGCAGAAGCTATTTCTGACGTACTTGTTCACACTCATCATTCCAATGGTCAATGGGAATTAATGGTTAATTACAAAGGAAGAGGCAAGTCTGGCATATACAAGTTCCTCCAAATTCAACATGGGGTGAAAAGGATCTTAAGGACTTCTTGCTAATATTTCTGATGAAAACTAGGCATGAAAGACATGCTTTAAAACTATGGGTTCACCTTAAAAATAATCATTTTTCCTATGTGACTCAATAAAATTTTATATGTTCTTAAAGAGGGAGAAAGAATATAAGAACTGATTATTTTACTCAAACTATAATGATACATAATTATAGAAGTAATTTTATATCAATAGTAATGTAACATTCAAAATCCTAATGAATTACCTTTTATTAACATTATCAATATTGGATGTTTTCATCCTTGAAATTTTCGTTAGATATTATCTCTATTTGTAATGTTAAGTCCTATTTAAGTTCAGCCTTGCTTTTTTCATATATGCATTTGTACATTCCTCAATTTTTACAGAAAAAAATACATGCATTTCATATGGATTTAGGACCTGAGAGATAAAGAATCTTCTCTATAAGCAAACACCTTTGTTGTTTCAGTTGTGCAACCAAGCACCGAACTTTGAGTTCTTACCATAGCAATCACTGCTGCTCCAGCTCCAGCAAGGGCCACAATAAACAAGTGGAAGGTCATGTTTAGCTGCAATGAAAACCACAAAAGCCACAGTGTGTCAGAGCTACCCACAGAAGAGAATTCCTACTGTACACTGCTGACAAATGTGAACTTTGGGTAAACTGTTCATTCAATTAAAAGACATTATTATGACATCTTTTACCCTGCAGGTTATTTATAGCCTTACTGCTTTGTCTGTATAATTTCATTGTGGGGATGAGGTTGAGATTGATAGTGGTGATTTTCTGTGACATTGTAGGATTTAAGGCCATGCTATCTATACTGAAATGGATCCCAGAACATCTGAAATATTTATAAATTGCACTGAAGTATCTAGAGCATCACTTTCATATTTGTTCTATATACTCTCTTCACTGAACCCCTGAGGTAAAATTATCTCTACAGGAAACAAGAGAAAGTCCAACATAATTAAATTATATTATATTCTGCACATAACAAAATGAATGCTACAATTCTGATAAAACTGGGCAACGCAAAGTCACTCACCTCAGTAGACTCACACATCCTCAGGAAGTTCTCCGAGACAGTGCAAATTTTCTTTTCCTCCCCAATTGTCACAATCCCTACAATATGTAGGATTACAAGTTAGCATTATAAATGTTTTCAAGAGTCTAAAGAAAAAAAATGTTCAGTTAATCTAATCTCAACCAAGTTCCTTTTTCTTTTTCTTCTCTTTTTTTTTTGGTACTGGGAACTAACTCAAGGCCTCACACTTAACCAGGTGGGTGCTGTGCCGCCGAGCTATATCCCCAGCCCCAGCATGTTTCAGTGGGAAAAAAACCCCTGCTCTCAGCATAGGAAGTGTGGAGATCCATCTGTGAAGGCTGTCCTTCCTGCCAAGATGATGTAAGAGGAAAAGGGCAGGACTCCCTGTGCAATTTATCTAATGAACTTCCGTTATTAAGAAAGCTTTGCCATCCAGGCTTTCTTTCTCTATAGTGATCACTTGCAGGCTTTCCCCATGTGGGATACGTGTATTCTCTACATTCATGTTCTCATCCTTTCTTGACTCACATTTACAGCCAAATTCCTAAAAATTCCTGTGCTCACGGTCTGCCTCTCCTTTCCCTGTATAGCCTCTCAAGTCACTGTTCTCCAACACTCCATGAAAATCACCTCACAAAGGTCACCAAGGACCCCCAAGGGTTCATCCTCATTTCTCATTTCCTTGCCAGTCAGTAGTACGAGAGGCAGAGGATAATACCCTTTACTCCCATGCCCCTTTCTTAGGTTCTACACCCTTTTTTCTGTCTCTGTGTTCTCCTGGGTCCTCCTTTCCCTCGTCTGTTTTCTCCTTTTTTTCTCTGACCTCCTAAGTTGGAGCATTCAGTCTTCAACCCACTTTCTCCAGCTTCGATCTCATCTAGTATTGGAGATTTTAATATTATTAACAACTCCTGTATCTCTGCCACTGTCTCATACATCTTTGCAGCAAACAGGATTTATGCAGCTAATTTCTTACTTAACAATCCTATTTTGATTTCTAACAAGAATCTAGTAGTTGATATCTTCAGAACTTGACCTCTGATATTATTTGCCTGCTCCATTCCCAAGCAATTTTATCACAGCCTTCACCATCTCTGATGTAAATCAGTCTTCCCAGTTGCTTAGTCAAATTGTGGACCCTCTTTAGGTTCTTTCTTTCCAAACTCAACATGCGGTCTATCAGGAGATTCTGTCATTTCTGTCTTCTAAATTCATCCATAATCAAGCCACTTTTCTCTACCTCCTTTTCTACTCTCCTGATTCAGGCCAAATTCCTATGATAGTTTGTTGATGGCACCCAGCATCCCCTCTTCCTCCTGGTATTCTCCACATAGCAGCCACAGAGACCCTTCTTCCACAGATCAGATAACACCACTCTCTTCCAAAATCCTGCCATAACTCTGCCTATCTTAGAATAAAAGTCCTAAAATTATAATGTCCTGTAATGCACTGCTGAGTGCATGTGTTATAACGTCTGACCCTTTACCTTAATCTATCCTTTCTACTTTGTTGTTGTTACGTATTTGTTGGGAGTGGCTGGAGCTGGCAATTTGTCCTATGTGTGAGGGCAGGACAGCGACTAAGTGCCTGAAACAGTCAAGCTACTTCAGTCTCGAGAAAAGCATCCTGCCTGGACAATTCAGTCATCAGTCACTAGGCAGCCCTGCCTCTCTGGATACTAAGTTGGCAAGGTTAGAAATAATGGCCCCCAATACTGTTGTTAGGCCCTCTTACCTGTGAGGTAAGAGGTCACCTCCACCCGACCCAGCTCTTGTCACTTGTCTACGTTTTCCTCATACCCACTGTCTTTCCTCCCCAGGGTGCACTGACAGAGCACACAAAGACCATACACTGAGTCCCCACACATACTATTATTTTGACTACTCAGGATTGAACCGAGGGCCTTCATACTGACCTACATCCACTCATCCCAAGCCTGCCTCAATTTCCTTTTATCCTTCTTTCATTTTTCCTTCTTTCCCTCCTTCCTTTCTTCTTTTTTCCCTCCCTCCCTGTCTCCCTTCTTCCTTCATTTCTTCCTTTCTTCTTTCCTGTCTCTTTCCATTGTCTTTCTCTTTATCATTTTCTTTTTTTTTTTTTTTGAGGAACATTCTTGCTAATTTACTTAAGTTCTTCAAGCTGGGTTTGAACTTGTGATTCTCCTGCCTTGTCTCCATTATGCTATTATAAAGTAGGATATTGCTCTGTTTTCCTTCAGCTACGCTGGCCTTCCTATTGGTACCTCAACATACCAGGTATGAAATTGCCTCAGAATCTTCACTGCGTCACCTTTCTAATAAGCATACAGCTATGCCTAAGTCCCTCCTGCCTTTCAAATGATGACCATATACTGAAGACATTCTCTGTTATTTTGGTAAACGTTTTGATCCAAGTCAGAATTCCTGAGGCTATATGTGTATATACACATATGTATAGAATGAAGTATTGTGATATGTAGTTTGTACTGCAAATATATACATATAGTCTAAGTTAATTGTAGCTTGGGAATTAACATGTGACTAATATCAAGCAGTGTGAAGAACATGTGTAAGAAGAATTTCAATGCAAATCGAAAAACCTGGTTATAGTCATTCATGTATGTGTGTCTGTCTTTGAATGACCAAATTGGCCTAACCAAAATTTTAGTAAATTGTTCAGATTTATATATTTTTTTCCAAAAGCTGTGACTTTATTTACTCTGCATGAAAAAGTTTTTAGTTAACTTATATTCTCTGACACTTTGGGTTTCTTTAGAAGCAGTAGGAGAAAAGGCAAATCACAAGAAATGACTGGGCAAGAGAAGCATCCAAAATGCAATACGAGGAAAGTGAGGAGGGAGAATAGTATGTTACACCCCGGAGATGCAGCCTAGGCTTTGCCTATGCTCTTTTGAAGCTCACAGCCTTGGTAAACTGGAACAGTGCATTTTTCAGCACTGGAAGAAGTAGTGGTGCCTGCAATATGGAAAACTTCAGTTACTTTTAGTAGTGAGGTAATAACCTTTGTTTGTTTACTGGACAACTGAAGCATCATCTCTAGAGATCAACTTTCTGATCAAGGAAATTGCGACAACTGCAAGCAGAATGAATAGATATTTATGGCACTCTTCCCTTACAGAGTGGTAGGAAATTGCCTACTATGAAATATAAATGATTATATTTGAAATAATTTGTTTTATGTCACGAGCTTTAAAAATAATAGAAAATCTAGAATAGCCCTTACTAGCTTCTGGAAATTGCTCACATTCCTTATATCTTATGCCCTTTTTTCTGTGTTTCAATCCAGCAACATGAAGTATTTCTACACTTACTTCCACAGTTTATCTATCCCTTGACTTCTGTGAGTATTTCTTCCATTGTTAAAGAACCATTACAGTTACTTTCGGACCATCTGCACAATACAGGCTAATTATTTTATTTTTCAGTTCATTATCAACTTTAATACCATGTATAAGCTAATTCCCCATTGATAGGTCCACTAACATGAGAATACTAGTAGAGAGGAACAGCCTACAAGGCAGCCAAGATGCTACCAAAAAATCTTCACTTACTTAGTGGATAGGAATATAATTCAGTAGTTAGTAGTCACATATAGGTAAATGTATAAAGATCTCTTATTAACACTAGGAGCACTTCTTTCTATTAAAATATAAATTGTCTATTTGAATGAAATATGTTGAGGAAAAAAGCATCACTTATTCCAAGTCTTCACCTTCTGTAGAAAAAGCATCATCAACCATGGCCATAACTTAAGTGTCAAAATTTAGATTTTTCTAAGGATATATTTTTCTTTCAAAATTGTAGTGCTTTGTCATAGTAGGGGACAGACATTTGCTCAATAATTGGTGAAATAAGGGGAATACAACCCTTCGGAGTAGTGATACTGAGAAATGAGATTCAAAACCAGCTCTCTGACTCTGAGGGTGTGTGGGACAAGAGGGGAGCTGAAAAGAAGCCCCGCCTACTTTGGAACCCTTTCTCTCAGGGACTTGCATCAAATCTTTAGGGTTTAATGGAGCACAGCTTAAATACTGGATCTAGAAGATATGGTAGAAATGAGTTTTAACATTTCATAATACAATTTCAGTAAGATACACACATAATATATCCAATATCAGTAAATCAGGTAGTTCATGCAGTGGAATAAAAGGAGTCATAAGAAACACATTACAGCGAAACCTGAATTCTATTTGCAAGGTTGATTCCTTTTTGACATGTAACCTCACACATTCAATGGTCTAGGAATTAGGATGCGATCTATCTTTCATGGCCACTCTTCTGCCCACCAAATATAATAATAGTGTAATGAATATTGTAATTTGAAAATTTTATTTTTAAAAAATCTTATTTAAAGACGTTTGTACAGAAGGTGGTTGTACTAAGATTCCCAACACTCACTTTTACATCCCAGCTAGTTAGCTATGTCCCTGCAAAAGTATTTCATACCTCACAACAGTCTTTTAGAAAGAGTTAGATGGTGATTAATGAAGTCATTTATAAAGTTCTATGACTCTAGGACATATTTTGTGTCACTTAGGAGCATATACACTGAATACTTATACTAATAAGTCTCAACATATTAAGTTAGATTAATATGGATATTAAAAGTACTTGAATATATTGAAAATTAATACAAGGTTTTTAAAAAAACTTTACTTGAAAAAAATTAAAAAGCAGTTGTACTCACCTTTTTAGAGGGTTATTTTCCCTGTATTTTAGTACTCAAACTTGAAGAAAAGATTTAAAATATTTTTCTGGAGTTTTGTAATATTTTCAGTCTAAAATTTGGTTTTGAGAGGACCAAAGACTTTATAATCACCTACTGCACCAACTTTCCCTTTCCATACCATGTGTGAAGCATCTGCTGTCAGAAGCACGCCAACCTATCATGTACCTTTGAAAATGCAAATTTACATCAAGAGATCCAAGACTTCATCTGTTCCCACAGTAACAGATTCAACAATAAAAAGAATTTCACTATACTTCAGCTAAATTTGAATTTCAGACAAAAGCCAAATAATTTCATATAAGTATGTTCCATATAATGCTTTACTATATTTGGACTAACATTGAAGAATATTGTTTATTAATCTGAAGTTCAAATTAAATGTATGTTCTGCCTTTTATCTGTTCACCCCCAGAAGCAAATCATGCCTTCTCCAATTCTAGGATAAGCACAACAGAAGGACAAGATTGGAGAGACCATGTAATTGTTCTGCAGTGACCTCCAGTGGCAGATCTGAGGTTCCCTTTTCCTATGTTTATAAGGCAATCAACTCTAGGAGTAAAACCTAGCGGAAAGAAAAATTTCACATGTCCTCCAACCAAGAACTTTATGTACAGGGATCATTATGGACTGCATCTGGATCGGACTACAGGGTGTCTAATTTTATCTAATGGCATGCACCTGCACTGCTTTGGTACACACAGTAGTGGGGTAGACAGCAGCTGTACCATAGCATAGGTAAAGAGCCACAGACATTCAGATAGGCTCTGCAGAGATCTCTAAATCTGAGACAGATGAGAAGAGCCAGACTTTCTCATTTTTCCTGTGCCAGCTGGAAGGTGGATATGGCATGACGGGTGGCTAGCACACCTCTCTCCCTTTCCTCCCTTTGTTTCTCCTCACCCTACCTTTCAATGGACTGGAACAGCTTGCCTCAGCGTCCTGCTGTGCTACCTAGCAGGGTCCTTCCTGACTGTGCACCCACCATTCTCCACTCCAACACGAGTGCAGTCAGACACTCAGCCAGATGTCCCTCTTCAGCTCCCATCTTTTCAGTAGAAACTGGAGCAATTTTGAAGAAGGGATAGAGGCATTCTGGAGAGCTAAGATCAGGAAGGGAGTGGATTTGGCCCCTTATTTGCATACCTGCTGTGCGCAGCAAGCTTTCATCCCTGCCCCTTCCTGAAACAGGCCTGCACTCCCCACCCACTCCTTGCATTTCACTGGAGAAAGGCTCTTTCCTATGTACTGGCTCCCTTGCTCTGCAGCACGGGCCTATTAAAATAGACTCACTTTGGTGTTTCTTTAAATCTGCTCATAATGCATTTCTGGGATAAAGGGTGTGCCAACAGTCTTGTCAACCTATTTGGGGTTTTTTAACCTCAGTAGTGTGGGCAGCATGGTCATTTCTAAAGGAAGGGCTATAAACCATCAGAGTTGTTAACACGGAAGAGTTCCAGGGGTGAGCAGAGCTGATCTAGTGTCGGGTGAGCCAGCACTGCATGCTGCCAGCCAATAGCAGCGGTAACCAGAGGCTGGCCATGTCAGCTGTTGGTATCCAGCATTGCCTGGTGTCACTGGGTGACACCACTAAAGGTGGCAGAGATGTACTCCGGCAATTCATAATTTTCATCTGAATTAAGCAAAACAACCCTAGTTTAATGGGCAAAAGTATGAGGAAACTTCACTAGAGGAAAACTGCCTAGAGTGTCTGCAGATGTTAGGAATCCGGCTTTTAGTATCTGCTCAGTGAAAAAACAAACCCGTCTACAAATGTGGACTTGTAACACTTCTATAAATGCTGCAGCTCCCAAATTTTTACAAATGAGATAAAAGAATCTCACATAGTTTAACTGAGATGAGACTCTAATTTTCGGCACTTCTAAGCCAGATGTGTTTCAACATTAAACGCAGCTGGCTTAGGAGTAAGAGCAGAGACCAAGGATGGGCTTCCTGGATGTGGATCTTCAGGCCATCAGTAATAGCAGTGTAACCTTGGACAACTCATTTGCCTCACTGAGCCTCAGTTTTAGCATCTATGAAGGACCAGCACTGCCCGCAATATAGAGCTGTGAGAATTAAACAATTTAACATAGAGATAGTAATTAGAACTGAGTCTATGCATAGTAAGCCCCTGTCTATATGAGGAATGATTACGGCTGCATGAGGTTGTAGCCATACGTAAATAGAAACACCCAAGGAGATATGCTGACTTCTAGAGCAGTCTTTGACTGCATTATCTTTAAAAGCTAAATTTCCTAGCCACACACCACAGTATTTTAGAAGACAATAAACCACATCTTTCTTAGGTGATCTCATAACAGATTTTACAATTTGTGCCATTTATATGGGAGAATGCCTGTAGGATATAGACATCAGGTTGAACTTGGAAAGACTGGAGAAATCACAATTTTAAATTGCTAATACCAGAAAACACGATCTGGTAGCCTGTTCATAAATGTATGCTGTGAGACCAACCTTCATTCACTCTCGAATTCTTTAAATCTAAAAAGGATTTAAATCTTCAGGAGTGGTCTGCTAAAATTATCTCTGTGGTAGAGGGAATGATGGCTCCAAGGTTAAAATAAGTGCAGGCGTTTAACTAAAACAATAAGAGGTGGTTTTTTACAGTCTGAGAGTCAGCATCTACCTACCAAACTGACGAAGGTCCAAGCAAAGATTTGCCCCCTCCACCAGGGTAGCATTCCGACAGATGGTCCACACATTGAAGTACATGTACACGGGCAGGGACGTAAAGGCTGTCACTCCCAGCCAGGCCAGCATGAAAAGGTATGTCAGCATAATGAACTGCAAGGAGAGAAAATGGGAGAGAAATCATCATCTACTGGAAAAGAAATTTTTGATCCATCAGCAAAGCTGAATACTGCCGGTAAGGCTTTTAAAGTTGTAGAACATAACTAATCATCACAACACTCTTAGGAACTGCAGTACAGAAAGCTGAGAAATGGCGAGGTACATGAATAAACCTGCACGCAAATCTCACCTGGACAGAAATTGTGATGCACCTGCATTAATTCAAGGACTGAGAAAGTCTCTACACTTTTTTAAAAAGTGTAGAAAATAGTAGCTGGTGTACCTAGAAAAGATTCTGGAAAATGGGAAATTTTACTGAAAAAGTCATAAATGAGTAAAACCATTGTGAATCGTTTTATATTAGCAATTCTTCCTCTTTGTTTTAGCGATCAAGAGAATAAAAATAATCCATGTGGCAATCAATACAACACTGGGCCTTAGAGCATACGTGATCGTTTGTAGAAAGCATTTTTCTCGTCTGTACCAAGCAAACTGTCCAAGAGGACAAGTGTCCTTGTGTGTTTTCCTCTTTCCTGGAATGAAGACGATGGAGTGCATTTGCAGATGAAACTCAGTGAACAAGGTGCGAGCCAGCTCCGAATCTCTCCTTTCTCAAAGCCTTTCTTATGCCGTAACATCATTTCTTCATCACCCAGTCAAGGTCAGAGAGATCTGCTAAACCTTTACGTAGAAACAACTATACTATAAGTGACAAGTTCTATTCTAAACTGTATTTTATGATGCAAAAATTTTTCATATTTCATCATGTGATTCCAGTATGTAAAGATAAAGTGCTATTTACTTATTTAATAAACTTCAACATGACACTCCTTATGTCCCTTGCCTAAATTATGCTTATTTCACCACAAAAGGTCTTATAGTGACACAAGCTTTTAAATCAGTTGAGTGTAGGCTGTTTTTCAGAACTTGCCTTTGCAAAATGGAAATGACTCTAAATTGCCCTCGCATGTTCCAATGAGGCTTAACCAAAACACTGTGTTGTTATAAAAAAATCATTTAACATAGAAACCTGGCACATAAAGCACTTTGGCAAAATACTAGGTGTTTTTATATTTGATAGATTTATTTTCATGTTGGGAGAAATTTGAAAAAAAGAGAAGCTCTTGTGTCTGGAAGATGTATTCAAAGTATGCTCTCTCTCAAGACGAAAGATCTCAGAAAGCTTGGAAACCATCATCAGGTGTGAAGAAATTCTGTTACCAGAACTCCTTTGGGAGACAATGTTTCTTTTATTAACATTTTCAGTTCTTGGAATTTTAGAGCTCATGGATAACATGTGGTCTGAAGAGTAGTGATGTAATATGGCACCCTAAAACACAGTTTTGGAGACAGAACAGACACCTCTAAAGTCCACGAGACAGTAATCAGCATGCTCTGGGGCCCAGTCTTTCTATCTTGTTCTTTATTCTGCATGGCAGATTTTTAAATAACTTCTTCCGAAGGTGATCGTCGCTGTGCAGTGGGACTTCTGAGTTATGAGGCAATTGCGACACTTTGAACAGTGTCATTGGTGCTACTTCATGAGAAAAGAAAGTACCATTCTTGAACCCAGAGTATTAACTCGTGTTTTCTTTCAGCAAATTAATAAAGCTGGATGCTACAGGATAAATTGCTACAGGAAGAAAACATTTTCTTTGCAGTAAATGTGTAAGATTTGTACCAAAGAAAATTTATAAAAAAGGCCACTTTTGAATTTTGAGTGTAAACCAGTTATATTTCAAGGAAAAGAAGTTCATAGACATAAAAGTATCTAAATTGAAAAGCCAAAAATATAATTCTATTTTATTTTATGATCAGACACTTACCAGAAGTGAAGATTGTTCAAATTAATCATGCATAGTCCTAGTTAGAAACTCTTCACATGCAGTAAGTAAGATATTTCATAATTATAAATTTATTCTACCTTTGTATTGCTGGTCATATTATAGAAACATATTTTGTCATCTGCATATCAATGAATTGATAAGCTATGCTTGGTTAGAAAACCTTTGAGGATACAACTTTTTTTTTTATTTTAAAAACATTTTGTACATAAAAACATCTACAGTTACTAACCTCTAGTTTAGAAAGGACACTTCTGCAGTTGAACTCTGGAATATTTGTTTGGGGAGCACGGTCAGAAAAATACCTGGGAAGAAATGCTAAAAGTACTGCTGGACCTGAAATCCGATGACCTGGCCAGAATTTTATGACATATGATTTAACCCATCTCAGCCACTTCCACCTCTCACATAGCCGTGATGAGAATGAACTGAAGATCCTATATAAATCCACTTCATGCCAAGCATGAGCTACGGTAAATGCAGTGGAAAGAGGTTGTTGGAGTTAGCACAAGTTAACTGTTTTGTACTTTGAAAGGATATATATGGACAAAAGGAAACTGTTTGCCACATCACCGGGTGTTTATTACTTTGAATAGACACTGGATTTTAATTTGTGGTAGTTCCGGGAGAGAAGTATGGGCCTCTTGAAATGAGAGAGCAGCCTTATCAGCTTTCCTCACTATTTAGAATCACTCCTGCATATTAAAATACTATTTCCTCCTGACTCTTAAGGAGAAAAGTATGAGTAAAACTTTCTCATTTTGAATTCTATTAATTAACTGATTGATAGTAAAACTCTTATAAAATAGCAGGGAAAGATGACAAATATTTAAACAGTATTTGTGACGCCCCATTATCATCTCACTGTTTTTAGCACGGCTTTACCAGAACCTGCAAGTTATGATACTTCTTGATTTTCTTTTTACTTCATGTAATTTATTGAGCACTTATCATACGTTAGCATTGAACTAAAAACATTGCTACGAATTTTTGGGACTTGAAAGCAAATAAAGCAACATATATATTGTTTTAATGTAAACTCAAATTTTCTAATCTTTGTTAAAAATCTACAGAGAAAGTAAAAGAGAACGGCAAGAGATAAGATTTTCATATACTGTGGCAAGGCTATGCAGATTGCCCCTGGTTTATGTAGCTATGGGGATTGCATTGCAATGAACTTTAAATGACTTCTAAGAGGTAACTGGGTTTACATATAATACTTGTGAATTGAGATTTATTATCTAAGAAAATAATGCCTTCTTGAGCAATAGATTTTCTGTGGGAACTTTAGCAGATGTGGGCCAACACATGTACAAGTAACACACTGGAAGTTAGTTAGCATGAGTGAGAAAAAGAATCCAGTTCCAAGAGACAGATACTAGGGTCGGGGGTATAGCTCAGCGACACACTGCCTACTTGGAAAGCACAAGTTCCTGAGTTCAATTCCCAGTACCAAAACAGCAACAACGACAACAAAAACCCATCAACGTGAGCTTCTAAAAGTCTCTTAGTTTGGAAATTACCCAACAGCTGAAGAAAATACATCACTTCTTAGAGGAAATGCTTTATGTATTTAAAAATTTTAGGTATAAGGACTAAACTTAGTTGAAGAAAATAAAACCTATTCATACATTTAAACTCACCTTTTTAGAGAATATTATACATGTCAAAATTGGACATGGATCATTGTTTTTAAGAGATTCTTCTCATCAACTCTTTTAAGGAACAGAATATGAAAATAGTTTACAAAAGCCTCTCAGAACCCTGTATGGCACCAAAATATAGTAACATTTAGTGTTATTTTCTCAGCTTGGGATGGGCTAAAGAGTATCAATCCAATTGCACTTCCAGTTTAACAATAAAAGCAAACTTCTCTAGATCTCCCCAGATATAAAACTAGCTCAAGGTTTAAAGATCCTGTGTTACAAGCAGTTTTATAAAATAGGTATTAGGTTGAGGGAGTGCAGCTTTGAATGGTAGTTTTCAATCTAGGAAACAATAAAGATCATCCGAGTTAATAATGTAAAAGTGAAAGAGATGCTTAGGCCTTTTGTGTGCCAATTACACCTATATCTTTAAAATCTCTTCAGGTTATTCTAATGGGACCCCAAGGTTACAGACATTTATTTTACTAAAGTAAAGAAGAGTTCATTATTGACTTAATACGAGGGTTTCTATGACCTTCATTAAACTCTAGACCTTAGTCCTAAAGATTAAAAGGAAAAATAGATCATGTGCCAGAAAAATATGCTGTCATTGAAATAGGCACATTTATGAGTAAGTGGGATCCTGTACTTCAGCCAAATATCTCCATCAAGACTTCTCCGATTTGCCACTATCAAAATTTGGAGCTACAAAACTTTTTTGCTATGGGAATGTCCTGTACATTGGATGATTGGGGGAAACAGCCCTATCTTCTACCCACTCATATATTAGGTGTAGGGGAAGAAAATTCAAAATATGTTACGGGGAAAATCCCGCCTAGGCGAGACCCGCAGCACTAGGACATGGGAATTCTAGGTCAAAGTGAAGCAAATAAATACGTTATCGTTCCAAATGCAAAGTGGGATAGCAAAAGTATTAAAGTAGGCTCTACACACACAGTGTATTACTTAATGCATAAAAATGACTTATGTAAATTACTTGAATACATGCAATTATGTTGTCATTATTCATATTATAACCCCAAAGTACCCATCCAACAAATGTTTATCAAAAATGTTTTTAAATGATTTACTATAACAACTTTATTCACAATTGTCCAATTGTCAAAGCTGCCAAGATATTTTTCAGCGGGTGAATAAATGACAGTATATCCATATAATAAACGAAATACGAGTGCTAAGAAGAAAATAGAGTAAAAGCCATAGAAGGACATAAAAAAATCCACACATTTACAGCCAATGAATTTTAACAGAGATGCCAAGAACAGTCTTTTCAGTGAAGGTGTTGGGAACACTGGGTTGCTACATGCAGAAGAATAAAATTAAATCTTTATTATCTAGGAAAATAAATTCAAAATGGATTAGAGTTAAATCTAAGGGTGGAACCTATAAAAATGAACATTAGAGAAATGCTTTGATTTATTGGTCTGTGCAGAAAGTTTTGGTAAAAGACTACAAGGACCCACAAAAGCGTAAGTAGACAAATAGGACTATATCTAACTAAAGAGCTTGTGCATAGTAATGGGAACACCGAGCAGAGAACAGAGATAACCTATGGAAAATATGTACGACTCATGCATGTGCTCAATGGTTGACCTCCAGAAAATATAAAAATCTCAACTCGAGAGCGAAACATAATAAAATTTAAAAATGCTCCAATTGAAAAAAGGGAACTAGGGAGGGGGAAGGGAAAGGGAAAAAAGGGCAAAGAAAAAATAGAATGGAAGGAAAAATGGAAATAAAGTTTTGGTAAAATAAAAGGGAAAGATGGGTTGATGAGGGGAGAGGAATGGGGAAGAAGGAAGTGACCTGTATAAGTACAAATTCTCTGCGATAAATATTATCCTTATGTGTATCTAAGCTGTACCGATAAAATTAATTTTTAAAAAATGGTTAAGAGATTTGAATAGACAGTTTTTCAGAGAAGATATACAAATGACTAACAGATATAAATAAGAAAGCTTAATTGATTAGACTATAGAGAAAGGTTGACCAACGGGTACAAGGTTACGATTAGATAAATAGGGGGAAAATTCTGATGTTTTATTACATAATAAAGTAACTATATCTAATAGTAGTGCATTGTGCATTTCATGATAGCTAGAAAAGATGACCTTGAGTGTTCACTGCAAGTAAACAATGTGTCTGAGGTGACAGATATGGTAATCCGCCTGACTTCATCATTATAGGGTGTATTTATGTATTGAAACATTGCACGGTAACCCATAAACATGTACAAGTTAAAGCCAACCACAAACTTTTAAAAAGTATGAACACTAGAAGCCCTCTTGGCTTATAAATATTTTCTTAGAAATGTAATGCCAATGCAAACAAAACTGTTGCCAAGAAAAGAAGATATAATAGTACATAACATAAGCCACCCACTTTTTAAAATATAGAAAACAAATGGCTGTTATCATCTAAAAAGACAAACTAACCAAGGAATGAACTGAAATTACTCAAATTTCCTGCTATAAATTGGTTCATGTATTGAAGGTGTGGTCTTTTGTGTAGGGTTGCTGAGATGCTGGGATCTTAAAGAGGTGTGGTCTAGTGGGAGGTCATGGGGTTGCTGCTCCCAAAAGGCAGTGCTTGTGAGACTTGAGTTAGTTTTAGAGAATTTTTATAATACAGCCCACCCTATGCTCTGTCTTCATGCCTCACTATGTGATCTCACCCTTTTATAAGGTGTTTCAAACGTGATGGTGTGCTGCTTCTTTCCCAGCCTCCAAAAAACTCTAACTCTAAATAAACTTCTTTTCTTCCTAAGTTTATGTAGCCTTAGGTATTTTGGCATCATAATAGAATTAGGACTAGTGCTTTCCCCTACTAATGAGTATATTAGTTTTTCTTCCTCAGGTTGAAAGTAAGGAAAGTTGGCAAAGAAGAAAAAAAAATTAAATAAAACTGCCTTTGAAAGCTTCTATCAGAGTTACAGATAACAATGACAGACACATTGAATATTATTAAGATTTATCTTAATAAGTGACTAAAGAACACTTCTAAATATTATCTCAGGCTTATTCTACCTTGTTGCAGAACACTGGGGATGCAAAGAAAAGCAGTGCTGTAAGGGACACCCACTTGTGCACACCCCAGCTCCCATGGGTTTCCCCACTAGGGCTTTGCTTCCTCTGTCATACAAAGCACATGTATCTAACAGGTAAGAAGAGAGTGAAAAACAAAAATTATGACAGATTCAAGTCAAATCTATCAGGGTCATTTAGAAATAGGGTAATCAAAATGGCTGTTAGAAAAAAAAAGACACAATCTAATTAAAATATGGCTTATTTCCCCCAAAATTATTATTCCTGTCATTGGACTAACTATGATGAATGTGTGTGTGTGTGTGTGTGTGTGTGTGTGTGTGTGTGTGTGTAATTATGTAATAATAACAAAAGAGATGCAGTAAGACTTACGAATTTCTGATTCAAGTATTCAGTCTAGCTCTTGTTTTCAGAGCTATAATATAATGTAAAACTTTATAAAAGCTTTCTATAATGTAAAACTAAGTACAAGGCAAGGATTCACGATCCTTGCTGGCATAGGCACTTTGGAAGAAAAGGGCCACTTTCTGAAGAACTAAGCGTACTCTTGCCATGGAGCCCAGCAGCTGTGCTCCCTGGTATTTATCCACGTGAACTGACCCCTATGCAGCTTCCGTTCTATTTCCTGCTACTGTGAGTTCAACCACGTTAGATTCAACACATAAGGGAGAACATGTAGCATTTGCTTTTGTGTGTATCTAATGGCACTTAGCGTACTGTCTTCCAGTTCTATGCTGTAGCAAATGATAAAATGCTTTTGGGAAAAGAAGGAATAATATTCCACGTGGCATTCCAATGCCTGGTTTCTTTATCCCTTCAGCCACTGCTGATGGACACCTAAGCTGATTCTATGGCTTGACTATTGTGAAGAGTTTGCCTGTCAATGAACATGGACATGCAGGTATCTTTTCTACATATTTATTTCAAGTCTTTTAGGTAAAAGCACAAAAGGGAGATTTCTGGGTCACATGAAAATCCTATTTTTCATTTTTTGAAGAAACCCCACTCAATTTTCTACAACAGCTTTACTAATTATACTCAGTGTAAATATTTTTAATAAAACTAATTTTTAAGACAAAATGAATCAAATAATGTGTTCTATGATGTTTTTCTTACTTTTTAAATAAAAATACTTGAGATCCATTTGATCTGATATCATAAGAAAGACACTTCTATGATTTTTGTCTCTATAACTCAAAAACAATCACAAGAAAAATGCAATGCGATGATGTCTCAGATACATTCACAGAATACCTAGCTAGGCTTTCTGAAAACTGTCAAGTTCATCAAAAACAAACAGTATGTCTTAGAAAATATCACAGGTCAATGTAGCCTGAGGAAAGATGAGTAAGTGCTGAATAAATTACTGGCACAGAAAAAGAATATTTAGTAAAAACTAAAAAAATTCTGAATAAAGAATGTGCTTCACTTGCTGTAACAGTCACATAGGCTCATTAATTATGGCAAGTGTATCATTTTAATGTTAAGATAATAGGTGAAACTGGATTTGATAACCATGGAAACTGTATTGTCTTCATTTTCTGTGAATCTGAAACAGTTCTAATTAACATATTTATATTTTAAAAATTACTTTAGCATTATGAAAGTTTAAAGAATCATAAATGAGAAAATATTTTATCCCAGGATTCTGTAGCCATATAGATTTATCTAATTACAATTAGAATGCTATGGAATATACAAAATTGTCCTTACAAGAGCTTGATAAGGGCTATATATCATGGTTTGATAATTAATAGATATTCCAAAGAACAAAATTAAACAAACATTAGACAAAATGGTGCCTCAACATTTCAAGAAGTTACTTCATTTTAATTGGATTTCAGTCAGAACTCATGGTGAGTTGAAAAGTACGATTTAAATTCTTTCCAGTTTTGCATTCCTCGGTGTTATAGATGATTGTAATTTAAAAATCTAACACTAAAACTTATAATTTTAGCAAATTTCCCCAGTGCAGTTTTTATGAAGCTACTAAAAAGTTTCTTTCAAATTTCATAGCTAGAAATTGAAAAGAATGAGAATTGTTATTTCTTCTTACACTTTGTGTGCCAGCATAGTTAATGCCTCAAGTGTTACACTTAGATTAGTCTGCTGTCCTAGTATTTAGGGGATTCATCTCTGAACCATATGTGAGATCTATTTTAGATAAATTCCTAGTTCCTTCTTCACAATGCAACATTTTTCAAACATTATTTTTAAATATAAGTCTTCCAAACCTTCTGCATTCCTTCTCTTCCATTTCCTTTTCCTTACTGAGAAACCAGTGTTAAATTTCCATGTTCCAACCTGAAAATTATCATGCTGCCTCTCTCAAGTTATATTTGAAATATCCCAAACAAAGACAATTCCTTATTTTAAGTATAGTCTTGGCAGTCTTGGTTCAAAACTGTGTGTGTGTGTGTGTGCGTGTGTATTTTAATTTTAAAAGACAGTAAATTTTAAGGGCAGTCTAGAGTAATAACCACCCCTCATTTTGGTACCAGGAGCCAGTTCTGTGGAAGACACTCTCTCCATAGAGAGGAAGGTGAGCATAGCATCTGGATGATTCACGGCATCATACAACCTAGGTGTTTTGCACGTGCAGTTTAGTAGGGTTCACGTTCCTGTGAGAATCTAATAAACCCCAGTGGTCTGGCAGGATTTGGAGCTCAGGCAGTAATGTGAACAATGTAATGTAGTGTGGCTGTACATACAGATAAATCTCTGCTCACTTGGCTTCAGCTCACCTCCCGCTGTGGATGCGAAGACCAGGAACCCCTGGTCTAGAATGATGAACTCCTTGATACTTCTTAGAAATTCACCTAAGTTTTCTTACAGAGAGTGATCAAAAGCATTTTTGACTATAAAGCTTTTTATACTCTGCAGAACACCCTTACACAGAAAAATGTGTCAATGTATAGTTATGAGTGAAAGCCAATGTTGAAGTGGAGGAGTTTCCTGATTACTAAAGCATGATCACATGGAGATGTGAAACAAGAAATGTCTGGTGAGTTACCAAACACACTCATAAACAGTTCTGTCCTATTAAATTAACCAGAACTAGAGAAAATAAAACCAAAAACACCCACGAAAACATTAAGTGAATTCTGATCCTGTGGTTATCAACATGGGCTTTGTGCAAGATGCCTGAATTCAAATGAGTGTCCACTATGCACTGTGTCGCTGTGCACAGCATTAGTCTTCAGTAGCTGGAATCCTCAGGTATAATAACTTTAACATTAGCATCTACTTCACATAGCTGTTTGGAGAACTAAATGATTTGAGACTGCTATACGTAAACACCTAAGAAATGTGTCTTTTCTGCTATCATTCCTAACCAAAGATTTAATTTGTAGCTGTGAAAGAAAGCTTCATTTTGCTCTTTAGAATAGATTTAAAAGGAGTTACATGAAATATCTTACATAGATACTAGTTTAATATGCAGTGTTCAAAATCTATAAACATCCGAGATTAATGGGAAAGCTCTTTAAATATAAAAAGTAGAAAATATTTATTCACTGGAATAGAAGGTAACAATAGTAACAATAATTTCATTGCTTTAAAATGGGTATAAAATAATGTTGCTGTTATAAAGTGCTATACTCTGTTGTAATTCTAAGTTGAGTTTTGCCTATGCAAACTTCGTATGGTGAAATTATACATCTAGGGTCTTAGAGTGTACATGGAGGTAAGGTCTTTGCAGGTAAGTAAGTCAGAAACGAGGTCAATAGGTGGGTCCTAAGCCCATGTGACATGGATAGTGAGTGTCCTTATGGAAAGGAGGACTGGGACAGAGACGCACGTGGAGAGAGCATGGAGTACATGAAGATGGTGACCGGGTGGTACTTTTCTAAGCCACAGACTGCCAAAGATTTATGAGCAGCCAATGAGAACCAAAAGGAAAAATGGAACAGATTCTTCTCCACAGCCCTCAAAAAAATGTAACTTTGTGATACCTGGGTCTCAGACTTCTAGTTTGCAGGATGGGCAGACAATAAATTTCTGTTGTTTAGGCCATCTGGTTAGCAGGGCTTTGTTAAGGGAGCCCTGGAAAACTAACAGACATACTTCTGGAAGTCTTGTTTTATTTAACTCTTTAAAGCACATAGATTTAAAATAAATTGAATAGAGAATAAATGCATTACTTTCCATAGGAATAAATTTTGAAACTGTATTACTTTAAAAGTATTTGGACTTTTTTTAAAGAGAGGAAGAAGAAAAATAGAAATAAAAATGTTAAAAATCTAAATATCAGAATATAGATGAATTCTGATATCCACAATGATGTCGTAACAGTAATATGTAAGAGGACAAAAACTATCTCAAGTTTCCAAAATATGATAGAGTAAGTGCCTCCCAACTTGCAATTAAACAAACATTTTTGGTTTACATTTTAATAAGGGAAAATAGCTACAGGGAACACATCACTATTCTAAACTTAATGAGTTTGTGCTTAAAACACTCAATAGCATGTGTTTGATTTACTATATTTGAGGTCATTTAATATTTATCATAAAAAATATTGCTAAATACTGTAATAACTTTATATGGTGTTATAATAAAGTGCATAGTATTTTTCACTCCCAAGGATCAATATTGTGATTCTATGTTTCATGTGCCTCACATTCTGAATTTGGTAGCACTAAAATTTTGAAATGAATTGGCCTTGACATAGCATGAAAGGAAATGAAAACATATAATGCAGATCAAGCTATGCTTCCAAGAGTATTTATAAAGACAGCAAAGTATTGATTAGCACCCTGTGCTCAGTAATAATGCTGTTTAAAATTACATGTAAACCAGGCATGTTGGTGCATGCTTGTAACCTCAGAACTCAGGAGGCTGAGGAAGGAGGATCGCTGTTAATCGGCAGCCTGGGTTCCACAGTGATTTTACAGCCTGTAACAGAATGAGACCCTGTCTCAAACACAGGGTAAAATAACATAAACATAAATGAAATTAATTGCACTTGTGTTGATGTAGCTCCAATTAGCAACCACTTTATTCTTTATGCAGCATAATGACCAGGGATAGAATAGTAAATTTATCTTACTATTGATTCAGGTAGCTTTTCAAGAAAGCAACTTATTATGCCCCACAGTATTATCCAGTATTCTAAGTCAAAATATACCGTCATAAGTTCAAAAACATAAAGACACTTAAATTGAGGAAGACAGGCAAAGTAGGTTAATAGGCGAACCTCATGAAAACTGTAAGATGCGCTCTAACCACAAGTTGAAAGAAAGTAAAAATGTAAATAGGGGAGAAACAAAAGGAGGCAGCCGAAGATCAGTCTTTTCCATTTCCCCTTCTGGTTCCATGGAGCCATAGTGGTAAGTACTCCTGGGTATAGGGAGGTCCACAGGCTTCTGTGCTGCTACTGGCAAGGTACCGGTTGCAGCCACCACCACGTACTTCCTCAGGCCGAGGGCCGGTCCCCTTTGTAATGTCCGTGTGGCGAGAAACTGAGTATAACTCGGAGGCCTCACTCATGCGCCTATGCAGGGTGCCGGACGATGGAGCCTCTGCCTCTGCCTCTGCCTCAGTTTCTCATTTCCAAGTGGCACGGGGGATTGCTATTAGAATGGTGGGGTCTCTCGGCGGGGCTGCTCTCTATTGCACAACCCCTGGAGGAGCCAAGGCAGCTGCTGCTACCCTTCCAGTCTGCAGGGTTACATAATTACTACTGCTGTAGGAAACCGTGGTGCATACTGTGCTTTAAAAATACTCATTTCATGGGATTGGTTCGGTCCCAGTACCACTAGAAAAACAATTTGAATTGCAAGTTAATAATTATCTATACATGGACATTTTCTTCTGTGATTATTTCTACCGTGAACCAATTTTACAATTCTGGATGAAAAAAACAGAACTGAGTGCAAATGTCGTGGCTAAGGAGCATGCTCAGATGTAAAAAGTGTCTACAGATCTCCTCATTTATTGTTATTTAATTTCTTTATCATCATGGACACTGAGCTTCAGAGATGACCTTGATTTTGTCAATGACAAAACTGTGATGTGCAGAAGTTCAATGGCTTTCTGAGGCTCGCAAGTGGCAGTACAATAATACTATGTCAATGACAAAACACATTGTTAATTAAATTAACTATACTCTGCCAGATAGAAATGATTCTAAAATCCAAATTTATCTTTTTTCCTAGAAAACTCACTTAGGTATCACTCAGAACTAGGCCACTGAATATTCATTTTTAAAATTAATCCAAGATCTTTATGCATCTAAATGTCCTCTAGAATCTGTAATTCAATATTATTGATCAAAGAATTTAGGTAAGGCCCAGTTGAAAGCCTTCTAGTTACAATATTGAAATTCCAGCTTTTCTCATGTATTTTACTGATTTAAGTACTGCAATACGTTTTTTCCTGAAAAAGAGACAGATGAGTCTTACAAGAAATTATTTCAAAAAAATTACAAGGATCTACAACTTGGACAAAATGCCTATCAATACTGAGTAGCATTAGAGAATTTGTAACAAGCTAATAATAAAGCAGTTCGTCAACAAGAACTTCGAACTTTGCTGTGAGATTGAAGTCACTTATATGTAGTTATTAAATACAGTTTATTTAATGTGAGAAGTGATCAAAATTCTACTGTTCTTGCCACTTTCTGAAGCAGTTCTGGAAGTCCTCTTTCGTAAGTGTCTTTTTGAGGTGTGACCATAGATATGATGAACGCTGCTGCTGAGTACCATCCAATGAAAGCCAGGCTTATACAAATATTATGGTGTGTCCTCATCCAGCTTATTCTTATGATTTGACAGCATGCAACTTCTGGCTCTTCCCCAAAGTCAAAATGACCGTGAAAGGTTGTTATGGTTGATACATTGTGTCAACTTGGGAGTCTAAAGGTTTGGCTGAGTGATTCAGGAGGAAGCCAGGGCGCTTACTTTGTACACATCCTGAGCCTGTGGAAGAGGAGGGCATGGAGACTGTGTGAGAGCTGCACGCCCCCAGGGTGGGGGTTAGGCTGTTTACAATGTAAGGGAAGAGAAGAGTCTGCTTGCAGCCATTCCACCTTTTTGCTTGTGGTTTTGCTGTGCTCTGCTGCCATGAACATTTGCCCTCTGCCATGTGCCACTCTGCCTCAGAACCAGCCAAGTATGGACTGAAACCTCCACAAACTGTAAGCTAAATAAATCTTTCCTTCCTTTATTTTGGGCGTTGGGTATTTTGTCTCAGCAATGAGAAAAAAGTAACCAAGACAAAGGTAAACATATAGAATTGATGTAGGACATCAAATCAGCCACAAAGAAACAAGACACTAACAAAATATTTCCCACAGCACTTCACAGGATGGCAATAATAGTGGAGTAAGAGTGTTTGGAACTATAAGTTCTTGAGGGCAATTCATGGAAATGTGTCTGTTACTGCAATAAAATTTTTAAATTTAAACACTAGCCATGTTTTTCATCCATTCCTCATATGAATTATATGCTGAAATTAAATACATGTTCTCATATAACAGAAAAGAAAAAAGAAAAAGGGCCAGCCAAGAATGGAAGGGCCAATATTTCAAAATTATCCTGAATAAAATATGCAACAGTACATTCAACCATATTATGTAATTTTTACTATACTTATGCATTTGCGTATACACCTGCTTTGTCTGTATTTCATTAAATCTAGAGCGTGACTATAAATTTTATTTAGTACTACATAGTATATCAATGAAGGTTTAAGACCAAAATTAATATAATTCTTAATTCAGAAGAACACAGAAGGGCAACGGATATAGCCCAGTGGTACAGTGCCTGCCCGGCATGCCCAAAGTCCTGAGTCTGATTCCCAGTAAGGCAAAAAAAAAAAACGGAAGAAGAAGGGATAAGCGAGAGAGGAGAGGGAAGAGGAGGCGGGGGAGGGGAAGGGGGAGTAGAAGAAGAAGAACAAGAAGAAGAAGAAGAAGGAGAAGATGGAAATTCCTTGAATGATTGGTCTGAAATGTATAGAAAAATATGGATAAATTTCTGTCAGGATAGTTGAGACACATGCACTGCCTATGAAGTGGTGATGGATTTGTATGTTGTTCTATCAGGAAATACTTAAGCCCTTTCAAGTGAATAATTGGTTCACAAACCAATAAACAAAACATTGGGTTTTTGTGTCTCTGGAAACAAAACATTGCACTTCATATGACTTGAGAATTTGAAACTGAACTTTGACAAGGAATAATCGTACTTTGAAAGTAATATTACAAGGTTAAGACAGTCATTACAGAATGAAATGTCCCTATGAGGAATACTTTAGTCTTGAGAGATTAATGTAAATACTTGTGCACAGCTGAAATAAACCATTTAAACACTGAATGTAGTGATATAACATACCCAGGCACTAACACATCTTCCACAAGTGGTGATTTTGAAATCCCCATAGAGATCTTTGATGGCACCAGTTGTGAAGAAACCTTCCACCATCAGCAAAATGCCGTACACAAAGAATGCAGCTGCAATGCCGTAGATCACGTACTTAAAGATGTCAATCCTGGGGGCGAAAACAAAGTGATTGATCTCAACAACTTTTTAGTGATGGTCTGAAGAAACTTATTCTCAAGTTCTCAGAGTCCATTTGAAATACAATGACAGAATACTCATTTTCATAATGGAGGCAGTATTTTAAACCATTTTACTTTAATGTTTATATATAAATTTTGTTCTGTAGTTTTTACATTTTTGACAAGAATTTTAGGTTTCTGTATTTGTAGCTTTCTTCATCTTCCTTTCCAGCTTCCTTCTTTCCTGGTTCAGGTCAAGAAAATCTTAAATTAGGTTAAACTTGTGCTTCCAAATGAGTTTATTGCAACTTCTTCAGTAGGTAGCACGATCACCATAAAATGTCTCCAAGGCAAAACAACAAGTGATTTATATGCATAACTCTCAGTCAGTTTTTAAACATATGGAAAGAGAAAGCTTTGTGGTGAAAGGTGTAGTAGTTTTTCATAAAATGACATAAACCCCATATTTTTATCATTATAGTGAATTTTAATTGTGCGTTGTTTCACACTTCGCATAAAATATCACTAGTATTTGCTAGCAGTGACCATCAATAGTGAAAAGACTATGATTTTACAGGTAAGTTATAATTTTAAAGTCATGCCTTTTAGGCATAAACGATAGTGGATATTATATATTTGGGCCTGAACGGAAGTGTAGGGCAATTCCATAAAGGCTTGGAAAGATATTCTTCCTTTTCTCACAAATCACTGTCCTACAGAAAGAAAAAACCATGTGAGAAACCCAAACATTTACATAGACAATATGCAAATAGTCACCCACAGACATAACAGAGGTGATAGGGGGAGATAGGGAAAGCAATGGCTGATAGATGAAGATGACAGACAGACAGACAGACAGACAGATAGATATAGACAGTCTTTTTATAACTCTTTAGGTAGTGAATATCCATTGTAATTAAGAATAATTAGCATATTTGTTAAGTAAGAGTCTGTTTCTATTTCTATGTTTTGAAAATATGCATTCCATACTTATATACTAAATAATATCTTTTAAGACTAAGAATATTCATAATTATAGTTGTGGCCTTTAAATAAATTCACCACTAGAATTTATTATTATATGTTGCCATAACCAGTGAACATTTTCCATTCAAAGTAGTCAGTGCTGTAAAAAGGCCAGTGTTCAAGGCTCGTATCCAGATGCCCCACCAAAGCTCCATGAGCTCACAGATGGGGCTTTGGGGTCCGTGGCCTGATGGTGGGTGTGTGGACTAGATGCAGGATGCTGGGAGTAAGGGTGTGTGCTAACTAAACTGGTTTAGCAGTCCTGGGTGTGGATATTGGAAGTGCCATCATGGGGATGGGTGTCACCAACCAATTGGCTTGAAGTCTGGATGGAATAGAAAGGGCCAGAAAGAAGGAAGGCTATTTGCTTGCTGCTTGTTTCTTCCCACATACTCCATGGACTATTTGTCCTGTGCCACACACCTGTGCAATGCTGCCCTGCCTTGGAGTCAGCTGAATATGGACTGCAGCCTCCACAAATTGTGAGCTAAGATGAACTCCTTTGATTAACTTGCTCCTTTAACTCCTCTAAACCTTTAACTTTCATCCTTTAACATTTTAGTGCCAGTTGTGCAGGCAATGAGAAGGTAACTGAGACAGCTCCTTATATGCAAGTGTAGCGATAACATCAACCGTGTAATATAAAACAACTTCAGAAATCCATCACCTGCAATGGTTGGAATGGACTAACTAACTATATGTATCATTTGTGGTATAAGCCAGTGGTGGTGAACCTATGGCATCGGTGTTGCCTTCCTGTCAAGACAAAAGATGTTAGCATCTGAGTTGTTTCTTCTAAACTAAAATCTGAATATTCCGGATTAATTGTAGTCTTAGCACTTTTGTGAAGTCAGTGGGTCTGCGCTGCAGCTTTGGCACTTGTCTCTAAAAGGTTCGCCATCACTGGTATAAGCCAGGCCACTCTAAAAGATAATACAGCACCGATACTAAAGTTTCTGTTGATATTAAATATTTTTTGGCTTTATGATAAATTCAACAACTCATGACAGAAAGTAATAACACTTTTTTAAAAAAGCCTAACCAACTTCCCTATTTGAATATCTTTCAGAATTAAAATTTTTTAATTTTTACTTTTCTTTAACATTGGCAGGCCTACTAAAAACTATGTTTCATTAAAGAAGTTTATCATTTACATTCTGTTATATCTCCAGTTAGAATATCTAACAGTGCTTAATAAAACACTGCATAATGACAAGAAAGTAGTTATTAAATGAGTAGATGTTCATGAATATCACTAAAGGGCCCATGAACGACAGAAATTTCCATAGCTCAGAGAAGGCTAAGGGTGCAGATACACATCTAGCTCTGTCCCATCCCAGGCCTGACATCCTCATGTCTGAAAGACAGCTTTCCTCAAAATCAACTCCTCAATCTCAAAGCTATTAATCTAATTGGTACAGTAGCAAATATGTTTTACCTTTTGAATTAATAAAACTCACATCAAACTTTAGAAAGTAGAGAATAAATGCCTCATAACTATAATTTTCTTAGAAAATAATGTAGACTTGAATTCTGCAGATGTATTTAATTATTTATCTCATTTCTTTTCTTTCCCAAGGAAAATTGGGTGCATATACTTCCTTTGTTGTTCAAATTTAACACATGGAGTTATTTAAACGAACTGTAGCATATCTGTGCCTTATTTCTTGTATCTTTTGCATTAGCTTGAAGATTCTTTGATTTAATTTGGACAACTTTCAATTTGTTTAAATTATATAGCTCTAATGACTACATTTGTGTTCTAGATTTTGAAGTAATAGTACTTTGTGAACTAAAGGCTATAATGTGTGAAGAATGAACACATTTTTGCTGAGAAAAATTCAATTTTTACTCAGTAATTAATTTTTAGACTACCTGTAACATAAATTTAGTCTGAAATTTAATACCATTTTCCCTCCATTTGGGAGAGGCAGAAGAGAGTGATATTTTCCTTCCTCTTAGATAATAGATTTGTTCTACTATTTTATCTGATACATAATTAACCCAGGCAAAGGAGAAGGTTTTTTTTGCATAAGATACAAGAAACGCAAAAACAAAAGAACTTTTTAAAAGTAGGAGATTACTTTCCTAGTCAAGGTTGGGAGGGTAGACAAAATTACTAATGATTGAAGCTAAAATGAAAAATCTAACTTTAAGACGGGATGTAAAGAAATTGCCAACATCTATATGGAAATAACTAGGCCAAATAAAAAAAGACATTTCAGTGATTTTTCTAATTTTAATATGAAATCAATTGCTGAGTAGTTAATTTATATATTCCACTTCTGTGAGATATAACCTGCATATGAAACTAACCTCTCATTTGAAATGTTCAATCCAGTGGCTTTTACTATGTTAACATTTGTGAAACTAGCACCACAATCAGTTTCCGAATGTTTTGCAGGACCCAAAAAAGGTACCCCATAGCCATTAAGAGTCATCAGCAATTTCTTCCCCACCCCTCGACTCTAATCTTCTCCCCAGTCTCCAGTCCTTTGCTCTCACATACCTACGTGCTGTCTCTACATATTTCCCTATTATGGATGCTGTCCTCTCCCGTCTGTGTTCATCTAGTTCATACAGTTAGACAGAATTTGAAAAAAGTCTGCCTCTTTCCTTTTCCTCAACCTTTGTCCTTCCACATCAGCTCACTAAGATCCCACAGATGAGATGATGCAACGCATGGATTTCTGTGCTTGGTTTATTGCACTTAATGTTTTCCAGGTTCATCTATGTTGTCCCAAAGGACAGGATTTCTTTCATTTTTGTGGTCGAATGGGATTCCATTGAGTTCTACACATCACAAGTTTTGCATCCATTCCACCTTCCAGATGTTGCTCCATGATTTCATTCCTCTGAGTATAACCCCGTAGTGGGACTGCTGGATCATATACTTCTATTTTCGTCATGTAGAAGAATTTCCATAATAACTGTACAAACTTCCACCAACACGGTGAAAGTTTCCTTTTCTCACATAATCACCAGCATTTGTTATCATTTGCCTTTTTATAATAGCCATACGAATGGATAGGAGGGGATATCTCATTCTTATTTCCAATGAAACTTCCTGATAATTAAAATTTTGAATATTTTTCCTATGGCTGTGGGCCATTTTATGAATTCCTTCAAAATGGATCTATTCCTATTGTTTGTCTATTTTTTATCAAGTTATTTTCTTGCTAACGAGTTGATTTCTTTGTATGTTTTGGATGACGACCATTTATCAGATGCACAGCTTACAAGATCGTCTCTTTAGTCCATTAGTTATGAAGGTTGCGTTTAGTCCATGAACAAACATATACTGTTTATGTTTTACCTGTTAAGAAGCTTTTTGGTTTGATGTGATCTCATGTGTCTGGTTTTACATTTGCTGCCTTTGTTTCAGAGGTCATACACAATGATCACTACCTAGAGTAAAGTCGTGGAAGCATTTCTCTATTTTTTTTCCTTAAATAATTTCATGAATTTGTTTTTCTACTTGTGTTGAGTCCATTCTTAGTTCAGTTTACTGCATATGAATATGCTGTTTCTCCAGCATCACTTGCTGAAGAGGGATTTTTTTCACAATATATATTCTTAATATCTTTATTAAAAACGGACAGCTGTAAATGCATGGATTTATTTCTGGTCTTCCTATTTAGTTTTGTTAGTCTATGTCTTTTTTTATAGCAAAGCATGCTGTTTGGGTTACTACATTTGGATAATATATTTGAAAGTCAGTAAGAGCAATGCTCCCTGCTTTATGTTTTGTAAAAGATTGCTTTGACTATTGACGGCTTTTTGTGGCTCCACACAAATTTTATGATTGTAATTTAGTATTTCTGCAAAAACAAATGTCACTAGCAATTTGGAAGGTATTCCATTGGATCTGGAATCACTGTGAGTATTATAGACATTTTAATGATATTTACACTTTTTGTTTATTGACTCAGGATATATTTTCATTTATTTGTTTTTTTAGTATATTTCACTTATATTTCATGCAGTTTTCATTGTAGATATCTTTCACATCTTTGATTAAATTTATTAGTGGACATTTTTGTTAACTGTTATAAATAGGATAGCTTCTTGATTTATATTTCCATTCCTTCACTATTGGTGTAAAGAAACACTGCTGATTTTTGTGGGTTGATTTTTATTCTAAAATTAAACAATTTTACAAAAGATCTGAGAGTTTGTTGGTCTGTTTTTCTTTTCTGTGTATTAAGATCATACATACGGAAACCGACAGTTTTGCATATTCCTTTCTAATTTAGATCTTTATTTCTCCTGTCTAATTTTGCATAGCATTTGAGGTCTATGAACATGCCATCATTGATTTATTTATTTAATGTAATGGTACTATCAATATCTTTCATTTTTGAATTTTGAAGCAATGAGTAACCTGTGTATTTATATCTTCAAATAGTTGAAGATGCATCTTTAGGAAAAGAGGAATGATTCGTTTAACATTGAAGGCATGTGTTCTCTAAAGTTTGAGCATTTCACTCAGGAACATATGATAGCGTCTGCTGCTTCTTATTCTCAACCAAAGTGTGTGTCAAGCTTTGTGATAATTTCTAACCTGATGGATGATTACTAGTATTCTAACATTACTTTATCTTAGCACGCATGGAATTGTGCATATTGTAATATCATTATTGACTATCTGTAGTCCCTATATGTATATATCTTTTCAGAATTCCCTATTCATATGCATGTTCACTTTTCTATAAGATTTATGAGCCTTTCTGATCCCAATTTTTAAAATTTTGTATTTTTACCTATGATTCAGTCACAATATTTTGTACTTGTATTGTTTACTGCATTTTTCATACAATTTTTAAAAATGAAAAAGGAAGGGAATTTTGTGTTGTCAAGTTTATGAGATTTTTCTTTTATTATGTTTGAGATTTTAGTCATTTGGGAGCCTTTAGCCAAGCCAAATTATAAAAAGTTCACTCCAGTTTTATTCTACTATGTGTTTATTTAATTTTATTAAATTTGGAATTCTGACCATTGCTCTGTTTGTTCTTTGTGTGATAAAAGGGTTGGATTTAGCTTTATCTTTTCAAAATGACTGTATACTTTGTCCAACACCATTTATTAAAAAGACCCTTTTTTGGTACATTGATGGTAAATATACCCCAAGCCCCACTAAGTTTCTAGATCTACTAAATTTATCCCTATTTTCACAAGAGTTTATTAAAAATCAATAGTTTTACTAATACAACTTCGGAAATGAAACAAAAACAATTAATAAAAACTTCTGCATGCATGTGTTTATATGCATGTGTGGTTTGTTACACATATTATGGAAATGGATTTAATCCCTCCTTTTAACCTAGAAATACGCTTTCCATTCAGCTGTCCTAGATAGGTTCTAAATTTCAAAGTTGCTGCTTATTTCCAACTGCATTATTTTCACATAAATAATTGGGAGAGTAGCAGTGCCTCGAGAAAGAACTATACATGGGCATGCTCTCCTTGTTCGTGCACATCTGAAAATTTCTAGCATTTTCATTACAAGTTTTATGGACAGCTCATGCATGAGCAAAAGCAATCTTGGTCAATGCAATCAATTAAAAAATTGTTCCCAGTCCCAATATACTAACTTCATAATTCTGTACACTATGAATATTAACTAGTAAGGCAAATGAGTGAACATTTCCTTAATATTGCATATATTCAGTTAATGTGTTGTTCAAGTTTTCCATTCCTGTGATCAAACAGCTGATATGATTTAAAAGAGGAGAGGTTTATTTTGGCTTATGGTTTTGGGATTTCAGCTGGTTCCACGGAAGCAAAAAAATCATGGCAGAGGAGTGTGGTGGAGAAAAGATGATCCATTCATGGCATCCAAGAAGCAAGCAGCAGGGAAAACCCAGAGTACAGGACCAAGGCCAGGTCTCAGAATTTTCCCAGGCATGCCAAAGCCAGTGGAGTTGACCATCATTAACTACCATAGTTGAGGATCGATGATCCAATGAGTTTTCACTGCAATTGCAGATGTGGTTATGTGACACAGACATGGTGAGTTTTGAGAGACTCACAGAAAGTGTTGTAATGACAGAGACATGAATTTGAGTAATGTGGCCTCAGGCAAAGAAAGCTTGCAACTACCAGCACTGGGAAATGGCCAGGCTCAGAACCTCTCCTAGTTTTGCCAAGAAGTCCAGCACTCTTTGTTGACACCTACATTTAGATTTCTGAAAACATTCCTTTTTCTTTCTTCTTTTTCTTTTGCAATGCCTGTAACTGAACCCAGAGTCTTCTCATGTACTCAAAATGAGGACTCTACCACTGTCCTAAGACTTCCAGTCCCATTTCTCTTTTAGGAGGCACCAAGTATGTGGTGATAATATACTTATCTGAATAGGAATTTTGCTGAAAACTACTTCTAACTCCGCCTGGTGTACTTGTATATTACAATTCATTTATTAGAGTGCAGTGATTTTAGAGTAATACTAGAGTAAGTATTACCTCTTTTTAGAGGTGGAAAATGGTTGCCTCTTTTTCAGCATTTATCTCAATATATTACTCAGTAGATGAACAGATTTACCAGTCTACGGCATAGCTAAATTGAAGTTGATGGTTGACGGTTTCATTTGGTTTTCTCCTATACTTCATAAAGAAACTCAGCATCAGCAATTTTAGAGACTGTACTGAAGCTCTTTGGGAATGTTCACAGGAGTGATACAGAAAGTTCATGTTGTATTCTTTTATTATGATAAAAAGCTTACAAGATTTACTTTTAACAACCCTAAGTGTACATTACAGTATTGTTAACTGTAAATAAAATGTTCCACGTCAGATCTAGGGCTGCTTTTCAATCACATGCTAGAAACTCCATACCCATTGACCAGCAACTTCTCTAACCTACCCCCTCCACCTCAGCCCTTAGCAGCCACCACCTCACTCTCTGTGGTTGACTGTATTAAATATCTCACGCAAGTGGACTCAGGCAGCATTTTCTTTTCGATGCCTGGCTTATTTCACTTGGCAAAAAGGCCTCAAGGTTCATCTGTGGTTTTACTACTTTACAACAATAGAAAGATGGTGCATCAGTACTGCCAGCCGCATGGTGATGCTTATAGAGAGGCTTTGCTCACCATGGAGACTGTTTTCCTTGGATGAATCCCTACAAAAATTTCCAGTATGCATGTCAAAATGATACACAGAAAGTTTAAAATAGTAAAATATTATTGATAAAGAGCAAAAATGCCTACTTTTTTGGGGGGGGCATGTGACCTTTCTTGAACTTATCCACCAGAGTGGAAATAATATCTATAAAACCAAATGTTTGTTATTCTAACTTATGCATCACAATTAAAATTCACACTGTTTTAAAAATAGCCAATTCAATCAAAACTCACTACTTCAGAATCAATAGCTTCTTTGAAGCTATGGTGACAATTCAATATTCTTAAGACTGGAATGCAGAAATTTGATTGGTTGGAAAGCTAATTAAACTTCCACCTTGCTCAAATAGAACTACAAGAAGACAACACTCTGTTCTTCACAGACAGCTCCCTGGAATCGCCAGCACTGGACAGAGGTTATTTTTTTTTCTGATAAATTGATCAATAAAATAATGATTTCTTGTTATATCACTTGTTTTAGTTTACTAGTATGAACACATACGTAATCTGTTATACTTTGTATTTTTATTGGTATACCTGTTTTTATATTTTCCTTTGTTCATTAGAATACTTTGTTGTACACATATCAGTTCTTCTTTTACTAAAATTAGGACTCATTCTATAAGCCATATGCATTTTGGGTTAACTTTTGTATATACATTTCAATATTTCTAAAACATTTAGTAAAGGTTAATTTTATCATGTTGTCTTTTTGTTTTATATTTCCAATACTGCTGATATGCTTCTAACAATAAGTAATATTTTAATTATCTTTTTCTAACTTAGTTTTCTTGTAAATTTTAACTTTTAACCTACTTGAAATTTTTAACATAATTATGAAGGACATAATTTTATATGTGTATACAACCACAAGTTCTTGGATTTCTCTTTCACCCTTTTATTCTGTCCTTTTTTAATGTTTTTCTAGGTCAGTGTCAATATCACATAGTACCAATCATAACTGTTCACTCTGTTTGGCTGGCCTGATGTACCCTAGAACTCACCTGCAATAGTAAACCCACTATTTCTGGGTTTGTACCTTCTCAGTCTGATGTGAATGACATTTTACTCTTATACCTTTGATATGTCACACTTAAGATGAGCAATTTTTCTTGTGTTATGCATCTCTGGATACTAGCACAATTATTGGAAAATAATAAAACTCAAGGATGTTTGGTCAGCAAAAGACTCCATTAGAAGAGTAATAAAATAAGAAATATCCTGAAAACAGCATTACTTTTGTACAACTGTAATACACTCTAGGAGTTTAAATATATTTGCATGTTCAGTACTAATAATAACTCAGTTACTGAAATGAGTACCCTTCCTAAAATAGTTCTTCTTAAATAAACAAGATAAAAAATTACAGGTTGTAAGTATCTTAGAACTGGAAATTCATTATCAGCCTTAGCTAAACACCTTCACTGACAGGCAAATCTATTTCAAGTCAATCTACGTACTCAACTATGAATCTTTAAGGCTCTTTAAGCCCCGAATTATTTCCATGTAAATTGACATCTTTTGGCCCTTGCCTGTCACTTCTTTCCAACATATACAATAAAGCAGGTTTCCTTCTACCTAATAACCTTCAAGATATTACCTGAAAGAAATTACCGTGTTCTTATTTCTAAGTATTTTTCCTGAAGTTGCTAATATTGTTGTATTCTTGAGTGTTAGAAAAGAGAATAGAGGTGAGGTCTTTAAACTGTGATGTAGCTTGAAACTTACTCATAGATTTGCTTCCACTGAAATATCTGAATCAAATAGTAAAGCAACAGGAGTAGGATGGTAAGTAGGCTGCGTCCAGCACAATGGGGCGTTCGGAAGCGTATGTCCTCAGCACTGCTAAAACCATCCTTGTCATCTGTATCATCCACGTCACCCTCATAATGGGAAATAAATGCACAGTGCTAACTGCGTGCAAGTAATGCTATTTAAGAAATCAACTAATTTGATCCCCATAAAAGCATGACAATCCAGGCAGCATTAGACTTCAGCGATGAAGGACCGAGAGATTTTATACAACTTGGGTGCCAGTCCGGGTGTCTAAAAAGGAGCAATGCCAATATGGAGCAAATCTTGAGGACATAGTCTTTCTTTCTGAATTCTTCATGATTTAGGTGTTTGGGTTTGTTATTATTCTTTTACATCAGTTTCATTTTTGTTTAATTTCTTGAGCACTCATTGGAGGACTGTCCTGGCTGCAATATCACCTAATAAAACGTACACTCTTTGATTATCATTTCAGAAGTCAGGACTTCACTGTGGCATTTTAACCATAAGTTCTAGCTCTGACTTACACTGCATTTGCCTCCCTAAAATTAATCAACAATCTCACATCTCTAATAATTTATCTGGTCTTCAAACATTATTGTAAGTTGATTTCCATGTTATGACTGTTGGGAACCTAGCCCAGTACACCACAGCACACTGCCCTAACTCTTGTCAACCTAAGAAGCTTTGTTTTGTCTTGACCTCAGTCCAGGATCGCTTTTTCTTTTCATTCTTACTTATCAATATACTGACAACCGTTTCCTATGTCACTGACCTGCAAAATGATAGATACGAACTAGAAACAATTTTAGAGGTTTACACACATACACACTTAGTTGAGAGCACAACCTGTCGATCTGTTTTCTCTCAGTTTACTGCTCGCTTCTGTTGTGAAACATCAAAAAAACCGTTATGTAGTGAATTTAGTTTCAATGCACTCACTTGAAGTGACAGATACATCATTGTGAAAAGAAAAGTATTCACTATAAAAATCAATGATGTCAGGTCCTAGATACTGTAATTTGTAAAGCTGAAATACAACTTCTGTGGAATAAATTAAGGAGGTCATATCCATGAGTGAGGATTACTTTTTGCCCAGAATTCAAGAAAGGTATTCAAGAAACCAAGTCACTTAGTAAAATTAGTTGTTACTTTTGATACCTATATTTCTAACTACTTACCGTATTTCACTGCCCTAGATGAATTTGTTTCTTAGATGCAAAATACATTTCCTCCTGCTCATTTACCTTTTCAGGTGATACTTAACACCTCGCCAAAATCTCCTGGATAAGAAAGTCTGATTCATTGGAAACACTGGAAAATTTCTTCTGACCATAGAGCAGAATATGACACAAAGCAGTAAGCTATTTCCAGGGCTGAGCCTGAATGCCTGCACCATGGACACAGAACCTGTGGCTGAAGGGCAAGGAGAACCTCCGGTAGGGCCTGAGTATTAAGCTACACATCAGAGGATTAGCGCTGATAAATGATTTAGACTTGGTGAACTAAACTAGTAGATGAAAGGATGGAAACTTTCTGGGAAAGCAAATAGCTGAGCTGAGGCAGAAAAAAATATTAAAAATTTTAATGACAGACCACAAAATCTTCACTCTCTCTTCACTCTGAATTTCTCCACACATCCAGTGGAATGTGAAACAAGGATTTTACGGGTAACGGCAGATTTCACAATACCTCTCACTGGTGGTAGCTGGTTATATATCTGTATCTGTGTCTGCAGCTATCTGGACCTCTCCCTATTGATCTATCTACCTATCATCTCTGAAGGATTTATGGATAAAGCTGGAGATTGTTTGCAAACGTATTTATGATAAGTACATGTTGCGTGCTGGAAGGTGATGATTGCCACAGACTAGTTGTATTTCACAGTGCTTGCCTCTCATGTGTTTCCCTTTAGACTTAGAGATATTGCCACATTGCGACTCTTGCGTGTAGAGAAAATGGGAGAGAGAGAAACAGTGCGCATGCAAGAGGAACAATAAAACGTTAAAGGCGGGAAAGAGAAAGGAAGAGTAATTGTGTGGTCCCCGAGGATGAAAAAGAGTAATTCATATATCCCAGAGACAACAGGTGAAAGTTCAGCTCTTGAGAACTTGTTTTATCTTTTAGTTTACTCATCCACTAAGTAAGGTATGTAATACCCTTTTTAAGTAGCAGTGCTTGATTTTGCAAAATGAAGCGTGCAACTATAGAGAGAAGAACTAAGAACCCCTGTAAATGCTAGAATTCTCAAAGTCCTCTTTTCACGATCATTCCCTTGCATATTCTTTTTCAAGTTTATTTCCAGGCAAGATGGATCACCTGTAAACACATCATTTACTCCCGTTTGCAACAAATATGCTTAATTTACACGCTCTGTTCCTCCACTTTTGCCCTTGCTCTGATGACCAAAAGGCAGCTGAGACAATTTCTGCCTCCTCTAGATATTCAATATTCATGTAAGTTTTGAATGTATCAGTTATCTTCCATTTGAGTTGTCATGAACTATTTGTAGCGTCCTAATCTATTTGTGAGTCTCGATATATTTGGTGTCTCCATAGAGCCTGCATAATTTGAGCATGAATTATTTCAAACAAAATGTTATTATTTGCATCCAAAAGACATTATGGGTTTAATATTTAATTTCTCACACCAAAGTAAAATTTATTTTACCAAAAGTAAAAGCACCACATACAGCACATGAGTTCTAACCTTTCTTCGAAATTCCTACACACCAGTATGAGAGCTTTACTAGAGCTCTGTGGTATACTAACATTTGTCAACGAAATATCAAGCACATCCTGATTATTAATTACCAAGAGGTATATGCAAGCAAGCCATTCATTACTTTTATAATTCCTTACAAACGTCACACACTATAACTTAATTTAGCAATTTGGATGTAGTCTAAACATAGAGAATCCGTAGATGTTAAGGACATCTGTGGTAGCTTAAAATAGGGAACAGTGAGAACATATTTTGTCCTGGGTAGACTGAGATGTAACTAAAAAGAAAGTGTCAGTTTTGTCACATTAAAATATAGCCATGCAATCATCTTCATAAAACTCTCTACAAACTAACTTACAATATTCTAGTGCATTTTATAATAGTTTAATTATATTTCAAATGGTGAATGTTGCTTATGAAAACAAGGGTATGACCATGCTATTTTACTTGAAGGCATGGACAGTTATTGACTTTTAGTTTCTTGTGTATGTTTGCACAAAATTTTATGAAAATTTATTCGTTTCTTATATGCAAAGGATGCAATTTAATAAATAATGCTAATTTTAGAGTTAATTTGCAAAATAAATTTATAATGGGAAATATTCAACTTTTAAGTTTTTATTATATATTTATGTTTTTTATCCAGTAATGAAGTTCTACCTTGATACATCATAGTAAGAGATAAATTTTTGTGATAATTTCACTTCTTCATTAATTTATCTTCCTCCTCCTTTAGCCACTGTGTATGAGTGGGAGTTATATGTTTTCCTAGTCTTATAACACTTTCCACATTATATTTCCTATTTTCTGATTAGTATTTTCCAACATTTTATGTTCCAATATAGTCTAGCTAAACATAAATATTCTAACATTTTCATCCTAAAAATTCTGTTATGCCTTCTGTTTGGAGGTACCTGCCCTCTAGCACTCAAGGTAGAGACTTCATGCTTTACTATATGATAGAAATGTGCAACCTATAATCCCTTTTCATTTTCATATAAAATTACCAATTTTAATGAACGAAATAATAAATGCAACTTAAAGTAATTATCTCATTCCAGACATCTTGGTTATGGCTGATAGGGTATAATAAAATTTAGCAATGATGTCTTTTCGATATCATAGTTCCATAATAGTTTTCAGCTACCTAGAATGCTGTTCCAGTTGACCAAACTTTGTCTTAAATTAGGGTTCTATGTTTTAATAACACCACCACAACAAGAACTATCCTAAGTAAATCAGAATTGTGGTCAACTTTTTTAAAATGTGATGATATAAATAAAATATAAAGCTACTTTACCATCATCCACAGAGCCAATCAGATTTGTAAATCTAAAATCATCTTCTTACAGAAAAGGTGACTATAAATTAGAATACTTGAATTTATTTAGGATAACAAAATAATGGTCATGAAAGTTATCACAAACCAATAGTATCAAGCAGCATGAACAAAGTGAAGGAAGTAGAGTAACAAAAGCTAACAGTTCTTTGGACCAATAGTGGTTGGGATTATCACACACACACATATGTGCATCACACACATATGCATGTATGCATGCCAACCAACCACAAACCAAACACTGTAATAAATTATTTTCTACATGAGGGTATGAAATAACTGAGTAGATTATCTGCATCCACAACTTGTTTGGAAATAAATTCTGTAATTCAATCCCAAATTCTTATTCTGTTTTACTTCCACGCTGCTTGTTTTTCTCAATTATTTATTTTATTATCACATTACTTTAGCAGAAGTTTACTTTTGTCAATGTTCTTCTGAGTCACTTAGACCTTAAGGATATTCTGTCACACACCCAAACATATTTAACTCCAGATATCTATTTATTCAACAAATAGGGCTGCCAACAACATACACGCTCCAAGTAATACACAAAATGGGAAGTCTTACATGGTAAACACATCCAGGGTATCTCCAGCAGTTCTTGCCATTTCGAAGTAGGTTTGCAGAATGTTGACAGTTCCAGAAAGTGCCTCATGACCGCAGCCACAGAACAGAGCAACCCCTGCATAGAGCAGGATGGTGGCGATGAGTGAAGCATAGGGAATCCCTCCCAGGCATTTGATGCAGCACTCAAAACACCCTGGAGAAGATCAAGAGAGTAAAGGGAAAAACTCATGGTTTTGTTCACTTAGTTAAAATTTCCACCTTCAATACTATGAGAAATCATATTTTACTTGATAGATGATATCAGCTCAACAATATGTCAAGTCTTAGGATCTCCTGGAAGGTATAAAGAATTAGTTCTTAATTACAATCCATCCTTCAGGACAGGAAAATGCTCGTATCGCTGATGACTTCCTCTTCCATCCCTCCAAACCCACAAAAGCCCTTCCTTTCAACAGACTTCCCGTGATGCTCTTCATCATGCAGTCAAGTCTCATTCAATCTTGTATTTATTGTCTCCAAATTTCACATGCATGTATTTTTATTTTCATGATACTTATTCCTTTAACTTTTTGCGGCTGTATTTTCCAGTGAGCTGCATCCTGTTAGAGAACAGTAAACTGAACAAGGAGAAGAATAAACTAGGTGGTGTCTGAATTGATTGCGTGCAGTAGGTAAAATGAACGTGGAGTTCTGTTGATCACGTATTTTCTTTGTGCAGCGCAGTGCCTTGTCAGGCAAAATAAATTATGCTATGGTCTATGGCTTTCACAAAACAAGAAACACATGAGCACATTAGATATAAAACAGCTGAGAAGAAAGAATCCTCTTATCAGTATGTAATCCGTAACAACTCTATCCTTCTGATATTATCATCTGTAAAGATGAAAAGAAAAGAATTTTCCTCAAATGATTCTTGTGAAGATTAAATAATTTAATATATAGACTGGTGCTTATCATACAATAACTGCTAAATAAACACAGTATTTTATAGTTTCTGTGTTTTCACTACAACCTGTAACAATTCAGATGTGGGCTTTTCTCTTTTGGGTTTTATCTTGGGGTTCAAAAAGTTTCAGGTTTTGGAGCATTTTGGATTTTCAGATGATAGATTCTTATGTCTATACAGCAATATATGAGGCATGAGATAATTGCAAAATTCCTGTGTAAAGTAACTCTATGTGCCAAGATTGAGCTAGTATGCTATTTTCCAATTGCTCATTAGACTGGCTTTCCTGAGAATTATAGCCCATCTTGTGTGCTTCAGAGGAAGAGAAAGAAAGAAAAAAAAGATTCTGAATACCTCACCATTTCCATAGCTGTTGCTTGTGAAAGCAAATCATTTCCTGAAAACTCCTCTCAGAAACACACAGTCACATAAAATCTGGGGAAGGATAAAGGTTAGAACAGCTTGAAACTTCTTCTGGGGAAGCAATTTCTCCAGCAGATGGCCAAGGCCAATGTGTGTAGTATTTGAATGTCACTGAACACAGTTTCAGGTGGAGATGAACAGGGTGACATAAAAATCCATGGACTACTCTCTTTTAATGTTCTAAAATTCCCACCTCAGTAATTATTTTAAAATGAAGAAAAGCAAAGAAATAAAGTTGGTACCAACCCAAAAAAGGCCCTCTGTAATTTTAACAAGTGTACCTCCTATCTCCAAAATTTCAAATTCTGTAACTCAGATTCTGTCCTTTCTAGTCTCAAAGCATCTGATAGGGCTCTGGGGGATATTTACCTCATTTTTACAACCTGAGGTATCAAAACCAGGAAAACACATCCAGAAAAACCTGTAGAATAGACATCTACAAGGAGACTAAACACCAAATACTTATGTAGACATTACATTTCCTACATCCTAGAACCTAACGTTCACAACAGGAAAGATGCCATTGGAAAGAGAACTAACTTACAAACAGATACAATTATAAGCCCATGACTGGTCACAAAAACTACCACTGAGGACCTCTGAATAATTTGAAAACTAATTAAGTCGGCTTGTTCTTACTTCACATGGCCTCTGCTGTGCTTTAGGTAACCCACATTAGCAGCCATGCAAGGCTCTGTGTCCACAAGGGGGACCATGAAGTCAAAGTGCCACAGCACCAACTGTAGCTTTAATTCCATAGCAGCTTTCACATTTAGAAAGCTATAAGATAAATTCCAATATTGGGGTCAACTCAAATTGACAACCCTGAGTCAGTACACATTTCAAAATGAATACAAAGTCTCCAGATGAAGTGGAGATATTTCTTTTACTCCCTTCGTAAATGCTGCCATCTAAATCCCTCAGTATTATTATCTTTATTAACAAATTCAAGTTCCTATAAACTGCCATTCCTGTAAGGTCAGGCTAGAACATTTCTATGTAAAACCAGAACCTCAGCAATACATTTACTCAAAGAAGCTTTAAGAATCTAATCAGGTACTTATTGCACTTGCAATGGGCTACATCATAATCACTACTTCTCTTCCTATGAGACTCAGCGGAGTTGCCTATTGCATTTCAAAGATTCACAGATCACCCATATGGTGAAGCCACGCATCATTTCAGTATTCTCTCCAGCTGCCAGAATCCTACGTAGCTGCTGGCAGGGGAGCTTCTTTCCACCCACAGTGAGAAACAGCCTTGGCAGAGCAGAAGCATCACCATAGCAACAGGGCCCCTGGGCCAGGGTGCATTCCCAGCAATCACCCTTTAAGGCTAAGCACTCTGCAGGCGCCCAATTGTCATGCTTTTACTAAACCAAAAGGGAGAAAAATGTTCTATTAAATGAATACTGATGAAAATATAGGACATGCAGTGTTGGCCTTGGAGAAAATACGTTTCTCAGGACAATCCCTCTAAAGACAATATAGATTACAACGCATAGGAGACATTTTCAATACTCGATATTATAAGAACAGTGCCATCAATTCTCAAATAAAGCTGCGACTCAAATATTAACGAAGAATTTTCACGCTGTAAGCACATGTACACCAAGAAACATTTCTTGTGTTCATTTCTTATTACATATACTGCCTTAAATGAAGAACACCATGCCATTAGCTTTCCAGTGAAAATAAATATTTAGGAATTATGAAATCTCTTTTTCAACATGCTCTCTGAAACATCGGTGACAAAAGCATTTCCCCAGTAGCTTATTAAAGTTATCAATTAAAATTTATTAATATAAAAATTTAAAGGAAATAGAAGCTTCTGACATATGGTGCCTTTTAAAAAGATGTATAATTGTCTTTTCTATGAGATGTATGATCACCTCTATCCAAATATTGTGAAATAAATGCAAGCCTTTGCCTATGCTCACCTTCTCTGACCTCACCAAAATAAAAACAGGGGAGACAGACAGAAAAAAAGAAACGTGGCAGACAGATAACCAGGAAGAGAGACCAAAAAAAATGTGGATTTGGGAAAAGAGAAGTGAGGGTAACCAGTGATGCTGATGGCAGATTGAGCATTTATTCTTTGATACACTTTTCCTGGTAACTGACAAAGGTCATGTTAGTCATTATCAGGTATCCAGAGAGATGTTTGTCAGATTTCACCTGTTCATTACCTTACGTGTGTATCTTTGTTCATACAGCACCTTTCATCATATGTCATATTCCGTATCACAAACCTGATTTATGATACAGAAAATCCCCAATTTCATTTTCCTCATGTGTGCTATGGCTATTCATGACATACTTACCTTATAAACTTAGAAACAGTTCATCTGGTTACATAAATTAGGTCAGTAGGATTTTGATATTTTTGTATTGATCTTTTTTGGGGGGTACCAGGAATCGAACTCAGGACCTTGCACTTGTCAGGCAAGCGCATGTGCCATGGAGCTACGTCACCGGCCCTTTTGTGCCTAGAATTACTTTGATTGACGTTGATACTCATATCACCTGTGGAAATTTTGAGCTCCATTTCTTTGCAACAGTTGCAGCTTTTTATTTATCTTTTCACCATCACATTCAATCAGATAAAATGCAATGAGAAAAGGCGTATCTTCTGTTCATGATATTAAAGAAAACATGTTTCAGTGTGATGTCAGCTTGTTAGCTGAAGAAGGCCTTTTTTGCTGTGAGTTCTGTAACATGGTTTTATATTATCTGGTGAAATAACTTCATATTTCTTTCCCTTGTATCTGCCCTTCAAGAATTTTATTCTGAGCTAAATTTGTATTTCTGAGAAGGAAACCATAAGCATGCCATACTGTATTTCTGTACATCAATGAAATTGTCATGTTAACAGTTGTTGAGGGGTGGCCTGGAGAGTCTACTCCAGGGCCTTTATAGAACTGTACATCTCCAGCCCTGTTTTTCATCTGTATTTTGGGACAAGGTCTTGCTAAATTGCCCAAATGGGGCTCGAATTGGTGATCTTCCTCCCCAGTCTCCCAGAGCCTCAGAGTAATAGGTATGTGAATCATTTGTGCTAAACTTTTCACGTATCAACTTATTCAACCTTAGGTCAGTACTCACATGGGAGTCAAGCCCTGTGTTGAATGCTCAATCTGTGGAAAGAATGTCAACACAAATCCCTGCTGATTGTAGAGAAAAGAGATAGAGAATCAATAAGCCACTAAAATAATGGATTTGTGATTATGAAAAGTACCAAGGAAAAACCCTACATAGAGGAGGGTAAGGACCACTGCAGTAATAGATTCAGTGTTTGATAAAGAGGCCAAGGAAGGAATAACTGCAGTGACATTTGTTTTAAAAAAATCTGAAGGAAAAAAGGAGACACTCAAACTGTATTAAATAAAAATATGAGAGCATACGTTTACCTTTAATGAGAGGGTAAAAGACAAAGAAAACCAGAAAGAAAACCTCTGACACAGTACAATAAAAAAGACACAGATGGAAACTGGAGAAAAAAACATATGCAAGTTAGAAGACCGAAAAGGAAAGGCCAGCATCCACAAATAAATATGACAAAGTCGATCAATAGTAAATATAAAGATTAGCAGACCATCAAATAGTACAAGACCCTCAAACCAATCCAACCATCAAATCAACGTAGGGGTTTCCTCCTGTTGAAGTATACAAGATCGAGGGAGCCCTTGGTGTGCGGGGATGTCGCCCCCTTTGGACACCTACCCATGGCTGCGCTGGAGTCGTGCTGACACAATAGTGGCCAGGGGCCAGCTGGTGGCCCTTTCAACTGCAAGATTTTTTTCAAATTAAGAAAGATTCCAGCGGTGGGGTTATGGATAATGAGTGTCTTAGACAAAGCCATTTTTAAAGGGAAATGGGCATCATCAGATAAATTCAGAGACTTTTTTTTTTTTTTTTGCAGAGGACTGTCTCTGAAAATTTGTAACAACTCCAATTTATTCAGTTCTTTAAATGGACGTTTTAACAGTGGACCCAACCTGACTTTCTCGTATCATGTTGTAAGAGGAAATATGTCTGTCTCTTAGGTGGGAATAAAAGAAGTAAGTCGAGACCTGCTTGTGTGATGCTTAGCTCAAAAGCCCTGTGCTTTTGTCTCTCTCTGTACTAAAGGCCTTGACACTGAATCACTTTATCCATCTTCAGAAAATGGTTTTGAACACTTACCATTTCTCTACATGGTATGTGTGGAATTTGTAAGAGATCTCTACCACAGCGGAAGTGACATACTGAGAAATAAAATAAAAATGAGAATTTTCTAATATTTTTAAGAAACTTTTCCAAAAACTTCCTATCAAAATACCTAGTATTAGAATATCCTGAGAGCAGTGTTTCTGAGGAAATTGGAACTGATGTCACTAGGCTTGGAGTTTTAAATTAGCCAAATAACAGTAGATAACTATTTTTTTAAAAACTGATACATGTTGTGATACATAGTACTTTTATATTCACTTGGGGGAATTGGTACATATATACATTGTATCTTGATCATTTTAATTCATTTTCCCCAAAATCCGCTTCTTATGAAGTATAAGCATACCAGGATGAGAAAAACTCAAACTTACGAAGAATGGTTTTCAATGTAAAGTGCTTAGAAAACACATTTTAATTGCAAACCCTTTAATTAATGACATTGTAATCTAAATTTTAACACATTCTAGACTATAGTTTAAATAATTAAGACTAATAATTCTAAAGTTTTACAATTTTATAACAAGGCTTTTGATTAAAAAGTATGGACTCTTCACTTTGATATGCAGATGCTTAATGGGTAATAAAGGCTTGATAAAGCTAGGTGTCTCTACCTTCATTTTGTTCCTTTTCCCTTTATTAAGGAATTTCCTTTAATAATGAATTTTGGGGTCAGACTTCTGTTCAGGTCTGCATGTTAACCGTTTAAGGAGTGTCTCTCTAAGTATTGGTAGTGCAAGACTGATTAGCCTGAAATGTACCGAACCTCCATTGTCTCCCTGCAAGACTGAAGACAGCAAGACAAAAGTAATCGAGGTGTTTTCAAGATCTAAAAGGACATCCAACTGCATGCTTTTTACGGTGTCTTTTCTAGGCACCACCCTGGGATGGAGCCTAAAATTCCAGTCACTGCCTAAAACCTGCGGTCACTTTCAAACACATCATCCCGACATGAGATGACTCCCCTAAGCAAAGCACGATGGGAAACGGGCTGAGCCCTAAAGAAGAGCAATCATCTCTCAGTGAGAACCAAACTGACACCTCCGGCCATGACAACAACAGCCATGTCACAGCCCAGGAGTTTGTAGAACCAGACTTGAGATACTGATTAACCAGAACACATTTTGACCTTGACTCATTACTTATGTCTATCTGGCGCCCTCTACTGGGATATGGGATAAATTAGTTGGGGGTGAAATTTTTCACTATTTAAAGCTCATGTCAATAACGTGGGAAAGAAGACTTAAACATGTTTGATGGCCCCTGTCTTCTCAGTATAGCTATGTTGATTAAATTCCTCTCTTGCTTTTCACCATTACTTTTTCAGTTTGAGTTTTGGGGGTGAGTGGGCGGACCTCATTCGCTGAGACTCCCTGAAGCTGGCTTTCTGTGCTCCAGTAAAAACGTTTCTAAATATTCCCTGGCCTACACTGAGTACAGAGTTAAGGTAAACATTTCAGTTCTATAGTATAGTGTGTCATTACCAAGATAACAAACTCCCATGACAGGTTTTTATCTGAAACATTTTAGTCATTCTGAAAACACGGGGCTTGAACAAATCCGTTTCTAATTTTAAAAGGTACATCTTTGAAAGGAAGAAAGAGTCACAGTGTTGGGAGGTAATTTTAAACCCTCCTAGTGTTTGTGGCTACATAGCAAAACCATCAGGAACTGTGTCAAAAGCAGAGCGTTCAGGAGCCTCTCTTAAGAGCCCTGTCTGTTTTGATAAGCGCTTCCCTCAATTCCAACAGATGCGGTAGCATATGGAAACCATACCATGTTATACAAAATTATATTAAATGTCTGACTTACTTTAAAATTAATTTATAAACTAGGGTACATGTGTAATTCAGGAATTAAAAAGGCATTACTCTAAGAAACCTGGATGAGTTATTAAATGCAATCTATGGTTTATAACTAATGATACCAAGAAATTTTCTGAACACTTCTCATCTGTCAAGAACATCACCAGGACACCGCACTGACAGATGCGACCTCAGGAGCTCTCTTTGAGCAGGACAATTTCTCAAATGGTTATTGAGAGTGGTATGTAAAAGTTTGTAAAAGCTTATTTATTGTGAATTTTTCAGAAATGATATTTTTGCTTAAAATATTTTTATTATAAAACTGTTGACTGATATTTACACTACATGTAATTTTTTTCCAAAATTATAACACTAATTACAGAACATTCTGTACTGGTCAACATGACTTAGCAAGAATGATTTGATTAATTAAAAATGTTTCCCTAAGGCAGAAAAGTTAATTGCTTTAATAATGATCTGAACCATACTCTTCTGCAATAACTAAGCCCCTCGGGTGAGGAGCAGTCAGGTGGAGACATGTTTCTGACATGCGTAAGTAATCCTTGGAAAGCAAACACACGGCGCCCCATAACTGGTCTGAACTCCAAGCACCTGCAAGCCTTTGGCAGACCACCCCTTGCTTGTTCAGATGGTTCCCGGAGACCCAGTAAAAACTGCTATTCTTCTATAATGAACGTGTACTGTTCGTACACTGCCTTAAAAATAATTTAGTACAACTGCTTACATATTAAGTTTACTAGACCCAAGCAGTCAGTTTCCTCTTGGGATCAATCAGGTAACTGCAGCCTGACAGTAAACGGCCTGCAGTCTTCTGGATGCTTGAGTTTAAGGTGGGTATTCAAACCAGTGTTTTCGTATGCGTGATGCCTCAGCTAGTGTGGCTAGAAAATCGGAGGATTTCGTAGTAGCATTTCACCGCACATGGCCTTTCCATGTGGCTGCTTTGAGCACTCCCTCCGCGTGGTGAGCCACAAACGGGTAGATTCCAACAGAGCAGGGGCTCCAAGACAGAGAAAGAGTTGCCACTGGCAGAGGATACTTCTGTCACACTTTTATCATCAAAATAGATGCAGGCAATCCAGATTTGGGGGTGGGAGGCTTGAGGAAGTTCACCCCAATTCTGGGTGGGAGGAATGGTAAAATCTCCAACCATCTTTCATCTGCCATGAGCTTGTCCAGTTTAAATAAGATTGAACACTCCAATGATTGCTTTTTTTCTTCATTATATTATTTATCCAACTTGCTGCTTTATTGCTTTTTAAAGCCTTGAGGTAAAAATTTCTGTCTTTGTAGTTTTTCTATGTTCAACTGCCAGAAGAGTTTTGACACTAGTTGGTGTTCAATTAATGTCTGTTAATTAATGGGAAGATTTGTCTCAGCAAATAATTAGATGTATAAAAGATCAATGCCTTCAAATGTCCCCTCTATGCCCAGCCTGAAGAGAAATTTAAAAAGTATTTGTGTCACTTTTTCAATTATATGATACACACACATACACACACACAGAAAAAAAAAATCCCCAAATGTATGAACAACAAAATTTCAAAAGAGTAACATGAAAGGGCAAAGAGAGGGTCATAGATTATTACATTATCCAATGTCAGTTATTTTATTTGAATTGGAGCATGTTTAACCTCTTACTGAGGAAACTGAGGGCACTCTTGAAAATAAAAATATAAATTTACAATCTAGTAATTTAAATAACTGTAACTTATGAACTAAAGTTAAAAAGTTGGAAATAACAGTTCAAATTATCTTTTAAAAGATGGCATAAAGTAATTATAGAAAGCTTATTTCTTTAATTCATAATAATTTGCTATATTTGCACGTATGATATTTACTCAAATATAAGTTTTTAATGAAATCTAGCGCTTTTGAATATTAATTCCAAAGTTTAAAGATCATTCTTTTCAAAAAGTAGATGGTTAGTAATTTCTGTTGCATTGTTACAAGAACATATCAAAATAGTATAGGACAAAACTTAAAGACATATTTTGTATTCCTTACATTGAAACACTATTTCAAAATATATAAATAAAAACTATCTCCTGATAATCTCATCATGTTATTTTGTCTGAAAATTAGCACAATATTCAAAGTGAATGTGTAACAATTAGTTTGTTAGCAACAGAAAAAAATTACCAGTGTTTGTTAAAGAGGAAAATTCTTTCTACAGCTCTGAAGTGCTGTGAGTGTCCAAATTATCTAATAAACATTTGCAAACAGGGAGCTAAATGGCAGGATTTCAAAGCAGAAATACCACTTATGCAAATCTTCTTTTCTTAGGCACCAGAGACACTAAACTGTATTTTAAATCAGTAGAATCATGTTTTTCTTCTCTGTCTTTCTCCCCACCACCTCTGACCTCTCTTTCTCATTAGCAGAGCTACTGTCATGTGTTCTTTTCCTAAAAGGCCAGAGAAATAGTGTTCCGAGTCCCTAATATACTACGTTTTATTATTACTGGTAATCGAACTCAGGGCCTTTGCATTAAGCTACATCTCCAGGCCCCACCTACATTATGTTTTAAATGTTGTGGAGGAAATGTTGATTTTATTTCAGCCAAGCCTAAGTCTGTCATCGTGTTGCTTTTATTACCATCTGACGGAGCACCGTGATTGCAACATGTAGATGCCCTGTTTTTTATTACAGTGATTTTCACCCTCAACTAATTTATCCGATGTCCCAAACGCTTGATGTCCTTTGTTTCATTTGATCATGTCCCTTCTGACCTTTCGATGGAGAGGGGGGACAAAGCCTTCAAGAAGGATGAGGGCTACAGAGCAGCCTGTGAACACGTTACAGCGGTGTATGCCTTTGGGCTGTATTTGTATTCTGCTCACCACAGGGCATATCCTTAAGAGAGCTCAGCCTATGTATGAAAGCCTGCACTTCACTTAAATCTTTTTATTTCAGGGTCACTAATCCCAGAATTTCATGAATACACACAAAGCTCATTTGCAGTTTTTGCCAGTTTCCTCTGGTGGATGTGAAGTCAAAATAAGAATTGCTGCAAACCTTTAGAAGAATGCCCACGGAATCTGCAAAGGCAAAGACAGTCAATGATAAGTAGATCCCTGGACTCCAATACATGCTCTGGACACAGATACAGCTCTCCTGTATTGTATTTTGCATGCAATTGATGATTAGCTCCTCAGACAAGGAACTGTTTTACATATATTTATACAGATGGTATTTTATATGGAGTTAGGCTCACAAACACAGAAAGCACTAAATAATCCAAAGGCTAGGTCTCTTTTTGTATTGTATTTTTTTCTTGTTGCTGTTGCTTTGGTTATCTTATAGACAGACAAAATAAATCAACTTCACCCATCAAAATGTCTATCCTTCAGTTTCAGCTTAATTGTCAAATCCAGTTACACTGGAAAAAGTATATTGGAATCCCAACAATGGAATCAAATGATGGTGCTTTACCTGGGGAAAACTTAAGGGTGTATTTGACAATATAAAGAGAGGGGCTTCTGCGTTTGGTCATGTCCTTTTATTGTTCAAGTGTGTTGAAAAGATCTTGAAGAAGGTAATAGCAGAACTGTGATGTAATTCTGCTTTTTTTAAATAACTTGAAGTTATAAAAACTTTTCTAGCATTTGGGGTTTTTTTCTATTTGGAAAAAAGCAAAATTTGATTTAAAATGGCATTAGTAGGTTGTAAGAAGTAAAAGACTGGTTTTATTACCTTTACAGCTGTTGTACAAACTCATTAACATGCTTTCCCCAAAATTATTGGAAAGCTCAGTGTAAGGTAATTCTTAAGAAGACTGCTTACTACATGAATAACATCAGTTGAAATTAAAACATGGCAAATACTGTTTTGTATTCTAATGAAAGACTATTGACATACTATGGCATCAGTAAGCACATATGATGAAATTTACACATTTAGGTAATTGAAAGAATTATTTTTATTTTGTATGAGAATAGTAAAAAAAAGAACAATAGCAAAATACCAACATCACAGACAACAACAACACAAAGCAAAAACATTAAAAATGATACAGGGTTTCAAACCAAAATGACAGGAATTAACAGTGGTTATTATAACACATATTGTTATCTTCAACGAAGTTGCTCAGATTACCAGATGTAAGAATGCAAGATTGATCAAACAATTAAAGAGGATAAAAAATAATCAAAATACATTAAAAGAAAAAAGTAGAGATAAAGTAGAGATATCCTGTCTAGTGAAAGAATTATTTTTATCCAACACATCTGACAATGTTCTGGTAGTGATCTTGTAAGTGAAAGAAAAATTAAGAGAAAAGAGACTATTTAATGACATGAAAAAATGTATCCAGCAGTTTGATAATTTTTATTCTCGAACTGCACTACAGACAGTAGTTTATAAATAGAATGTACACCATGCAATATGTAACAATTTCTTTCTACCCTTAAAATAACAGCATTTAAAATATCTTATTGTAGATAATATTCTGGAAGCAGGTTATAGTAGTTCTAATAGTTCATTTTACTAATTGAAATCCATCCTTGGTGCTATTTAGTTATACAAGGTGTTCTATGTGTCTCACATTGATCTCCTTTACTTAAGAGGCTGTAACTAAAGTGTTTCACCACTGGGACCAAATGGGGCAGATCCAGGAGACATTAGCGACCCTAACCATTTCAGAACTAGGAACATGAATGCTGTTTAGGTTTCATCTTAGACAAATGACAGTAAAAGAAAACATCATTGTCAGAATGTTTTCCTCTTTTCTTATAAGGACTTCAATCTCAGCAATCTGTATGATAAGTACTTGGTTAGTTACAAGGCATATTTGTTTGAATCTAATGTGCTGAAGGGCAGGCAAGGGAGGTATTTCTAGGAAAATGTGGCTAGGATGTTTTGTTTTAACCAATGAATCTCAGAATTGTGGTAGTCTCTTATGGTACTTTAATTTTTTAAGTAACTTGAGAAAATATGGAATGTTGATCAAATAAAATGATTGCTTTTGAAAGCAAACTTATGAGAGATCTGACACTGTCATCTATAAAGCGATATTTAAATTATTCTAAACCTGTTTGTTGGATAAACAGGATATCAATAAGAATCTAGTTGTTCACCCCAAAACAATAGAAACTGCAATATCAAAAACTTGTATTAAAAGAGTATATATTACATGTATCATTTAATCATGAATAATGAATGTGTACACAAATTTGAGATGTACAGAGAGAAGAGATCAGTCTTTAAGAGTGGGTGCTTGCTCAAACACTTACAGGTAGTTTCTTTGTCCCTGTAATGTTAATTACCTGCAATGGTCTTTTGAAACCACTCCGTATATATTCCCTGTCAAGAATAATGAATCTTAAACGTACGCTCTACATGAGGATACATACGCTCTACAGGATGTTACAAATACACTCTACCTGACTGCACAAAGCCACTGCTTAAGGATGAATAGCACAGGTGAGAAGGGACCCTCGGTTCTGGCTGATAAGCAGGTTCCACTGGGAGCATATTGCGGGTCACAGGCAAGTCTTCACTTTCCTTATCTGTTCTGTGGGGCAGATGAATGGAATGATCTGCAGGGTCCTTTTGTGTTTATAAAATATTATTGAAAAGTCTTTTTAAAATTTAAATGGGCTTGATTTTCTTCTCTCAATTTCATTTGATCATCAGCAATGCACTTGGGGCAGAGAGAACAAAAAGAATACTTTTATTTTCTCTAGAAAGCTTCAACCCAGTTATTCTTCAAGAGACAAAAAGCTGTTGAGAAGGCTCTGTAGCTGTATTCATGGTGATGCATGGAGGAACAGCTTGTGGGGATGGGATAACGGCTTTCCCTTCAAGTCTATCCGTAACTTCTTTTCAAGAGGTGCCCTTGGCTCCCGAGTCAACCTTCCTCAAAAGTTTTTGGGAGGATAAAGATGAGGCTGCCACGTTCCTTTTTTTTTTTTTTTATCACTTTTCCCCTTGGCAGACCTCCTTTGAGAAGAGTGTACTGTTTCAGCAACATTTTGAACGTTGGAAGGTCTTTCCAAGAGTCAAATCTGAAAATCGATTAAGTTCTGAATCTCTTGCTTTGCAAATGTTTGATATAACATTTAAAAGTACAAGGGAGTCACATGGCCCACGCCTATCATCCCAGCAACATGGGAGGCAGAAGCAAGAGGATCACACGTTTGAGCCCAGCCTGGACAACCCAGCAGGACCCTGCCTCAAAAAGAAAACAGTAAAAAGGCAGGTATGTAGCTCAGTTTGAAGGCTCTGGGTTCAGTTCCCAGCACTGCAAAAACCAACAGTGCAAGGGATACTTTCAAATATTATCTCAGTTAAATAGACTATAAAATTATTATTTTGTAATAAGATGGTGAACTCCCAGACACATTTTACAGATGCCTGATAAGATACTTCAATGTTTTAGTTTGACATATTCTGCCACTTTTTAGGATCCACTCAAATTGTGATCATGAATACTCGTGCCATAATATCCATTTTGATCTATATGTAATAAATGATTACAAAGAATTCCTAAAGTATTAGCCAAATCTTTTAGTTTTTTATTTTTCTTATCTTGATAGTTATTGAGCAGTCCTTCAGGTAGACTTATCTTGGTTTCATTAGGTTATACCAGTCATGGTCCGCACAGGCTTTGCCCTGCTGCCGTCCACCCTGCAGCATGTGCCGGGGTATGTCACCTGGGACTCTGCTCCAAGGAATTGTGACTCACGAATTCTTTTAGACAATGTAATGGTGTTAGGGGAAAGGCATACATAAAAATAATGAAGCTGACATTTACAACTGACCTTCTGCTTGGCATAGTCTTCAGGTAATGCCTTATTTACAGAATATATCCATGATGTGTAATTGATTTATTCTCTAAACTGTAGAATAATGTAATATAGAAATTTATGAATAAAGTACATAATTTGCCTAAATGTGCAATGTCATTTTGCAGTTCCCTTGACTGTATCTTAAAGGGTATTTTTTGAAGGAGAAATTTCAATTTTTTTCTTTTTTGCTTTGTAATTAACCTACTAGAGATGAGATCCATGTATAGTATTTGCAAATAAGAGGAGCTTAATATGTGATTTTATTATTAGACTGAAAACACTATTGCAATATTATCTTTTAGTTTTTCCCATGTTATGCTTATTTTTCTTACACACATAAAATGATATATTAGTATATTTTTGTTCCAATCACATTAAATTTTATTCAAACTTTCCTTGTTTTTTCTCTTCAAAATAAAAAAAAAATCCACTGGTATGTGGATTCAGAATTCAAAAACAAAAAACGATAGTAACAATGAGCATTGTGTGAAGGAAATATATGTGTCCATGCTGTTTAATTATATGGGATAGTCCAATATCTTAAGTCAATAGAAAAATAAAGTGCTATTTTTAATTGTCATTATTTAAATGAAAATTCAGCTTCACTATTAATTAGACTAGATGAAAACTTCCAAATTATAATGAACATGGAAAGACAAATTTGTCTTATCTGTTTTTATTCAATAACTCTAACTTATAGTCACAAATCTGTGACAGAGATAAAAAATAGAACAAGTTCTGGTCTTTTAATTAAATACCTCATTTACCACATTATTGAATAATCCATAACGGAAATGCTTAACTAATATTGTTACATCTACTACGGATTTGTGAGTAGTAGTTAACTGATTAGAAAACTCATTACCCAGTTATTTATTGCCTATATGTCACCAGTTTACTCACAAATTTTATTAATGTCATATAACTGTACAAGCTATTAGAAATTATTTAAAACTATTTCAGATCACCTCATATCTAAAATACTTTGGACAACAGAAAAACTATGCACTCATTTGACTTAATTTATTATCACTAATCAAAACATAATTATAATATTACATTACGAGCAGATACTCAGAAATTTATTTGCTAAACTACAAATGAAAAATATCAACATGTGTCAATGGATTGCAATCATTTTCCAGTGAGAATCTAAGAGAAATAATGAAGTCTTTCTCGTTAAAAACAAATTTAAAATGATCCATCACTAGCAATAAAGACAAAATTCTGTAACGAAAAAGTTTTAAAAATTTTCATTGAGGAATGGAAGAGATCTTTTTGGCAGGTACCATGTTGATAAGTGGGAACTCAGAACATATGAACGGGCTGGGGATATAGCTCAGTGGAATAAGTGCCTGCCTAGCAAGTGCAGGATCCTGAGTTCGATCCCCAGTACTGCCAAAGAAAAAAAAAAACCAGAACGCTTGACTGTTTTCCCAACTTTTATGAATTATAATTGATTATATATTACACCATGACACCAACTCCTCTTCTGTCAAATGCAGATAAAGACCAAAATTACAAACAGCCCAGACATTGCTAAAAGTCCTCTAGTGGTGGCAGAGGGGCCTAAGTACCCGTAAGTAATTACATGTACTCATAGCGTTGTCTGTAGTCCCCCACGTGCTTGTTTCTTTCAGCTGCCCATGTGTGTCCTAATTCTCAGCAAATTTCCTTGACTCACACGTAATTCACACTAAAACCAAGGCAGAAAACGGTTGGTGACCTGATCGCATTATACTTCCCCTGCATAACTACTTTGCTGCACGAGGCCTGTAGCTTTTGCATTTATGTGTCTCAAAATGCTGCCAGGAACACAAATCCATCGCCTGCCCATTAGGCAAGTGTAGGGAAACTGATGCTCACCCAGGAGTGACCTTCATCTGATGAATGACAGAATGTAACGTGAGCACCCACCTTCTCTTCCAGGTGAGTGCTGAGGCGGGCCGTGTACTCTGATGCTTCCCAGCTGAAGGAGGTATTCACACCTAGTTTGATAATGTGCGATTCATCATCTCATTATTTTCACATATGCGATCATTTCCTCTCCCCTGCTGACACCTCACCTATCACATACATAGGACACCAAAATCTCAAATCTTGTACTACGGTCAGTTTCTAAGAAAATCCAAAAGTGGCCATATGTTTTAGTTTGCTAAAATAATTCCAGCTTAATTATCAAAATACCTATTTTCATTCCTCAAAGCACCTCCATCTGAATGACAAGTTATGTGCTCATCCTCTTCTAGAGAAAACAGAAACTATGAGATTAGGATGTCTTCTTTCTAGTAACAAGTATGAGGTCCGTTAACGACTGCATTTTTTACCTGTTCTGAGTCTTTTTTTTTCAGAAGTGAGAATCCCTTCTCCACTGACAATTTCAGAGCTCTCCCGGCCTATTTCTTTTGCTTTTATTTTAAAGAAAATTAAAAAACAAATAAAAACAATAAAAAACATTAGAAACTACAGAATTTCAAAATAAAAAGATAGGAGTTCAACAATGATTCTTATATTGCATATTTTTGTCTTCAAAGCAATTGTTCAGATCATCAGATATAAGCATATAAAATTGGTTTAAAAAATTTAAGCACTAACTGTTCCTCTACTCCTGGTTTCAGACTTCTTCTAGAGTTAGTCGGCCTATCTTTCATGCACACCGAGCTCCTCCATGAATATTTCCACTGGATTTCAATTACTCTTAATTTTTTCATCTAAAGAAATCATGAAACAAAAATGGGTCCTTATTTCTACACATCCTCCTCGCTTCCAAAGTTATCTGATGCCTTAGTCCACTTCTCTGCATAGTCAAACTGCTTCTGATTGCTGACAATAATTTAAATTATTTTTTGTCATTCATGACTCACTGCAGAAACCACTCTTTCAGTCTGGCTTTATGATCCATCACTAAACTGAAACCAGGGCTGAGGATATAGCTCAGCAGCACGAGCACCTGCCTGGCAAATGCAAGATCCTGAGTTCAATTTCTGGTACAAAAGAAAAAAAAAACTAAACTGAAACCATTCCCCAGATTTTCTATGTTCAACGTACATGATGCAGTTCTTCCGAATGTCTCACTGATTATCCTTCCTCCTTTTTGGTCCTGCTTATATTTTAGCCAAAACTCCACTGGGTTGATGAGTGTCTTGGTTTTCTTCCTGCATTATAGCGTGTCTCCCTGTCCTCCTACATCTCCATCTCCTCCCATAGTTCTGGCAATCTGTCCTGTCATGCATTACAGAAGATTCTCCAAATTCATCTCCACTGATTCAAATTGATCATATACTTTCATAAAAATATGTCATGTGACAACTTACAATACAGCAATGTCATATTTTAGAAGATATCTCTGTGTTAGAGTAAGGACAAACCCTTGTCTGGCTTTTGAAAGTCTGAACTCATTCACAGCCAACTAAACTGGAGATCATCATTACCGGGGCCTCCCCTCCACTGAACTCCTTTGATTTCCTCTCTGACACCATGGAGCCTGTCTGTACACTGTTCTACCTCACTGTCCACAATGCAGTGTCAAATCACACACACACACACACACACACACACACACACACGTTTTCATTTTCACCTTTTTCTACCCTTCTCATCTCTTTTCCACTTTATAATCCCAATGCAGTCTTTTCATCCTAAAAGGTTATCTCAAGTACATGTTGCATTCTTTAAGAAAGCTGCTCTCCATAAAGGTAAATAAGGAACAGCAGTTGATATTCATGTCATGAACATAGCCTCCAACTCAAGATCTGCCATAGGCCAGCTGCTCATTGAATATCTGTTTCCTGAACAGTTAGAGTCTGGAAAGCACTTCAAACTGAACTTTAGTTATTACCACTTATTTCTGTTGTCAGAAGAGTAGTCTGAAGTTTTCCTGAAGGCTTTATCGCATTACCCCTCTTCATAAGTCCCCCCAGTGACTATTCAGTGTACTCACAGTACTACCCAATAGCTACTGAACTAAAGCCCTCATTCACTAGTTCTCTGAGGATAGTTTGCCAGTGAGTTAAACTCACACTCAGCTCCAGTCCCACTGGCCTGGCTGCTCCTCGAGCATGACGGCCATGTTTTTGTTTGGAGAAGTTTGCACTGGTTGTCCTTTCTTCCTATAGTCCTCTCTGCTCAGATTTCTACAGAAATTCTTTCTTTACCTCCTCAACTCTTTTCTCAAAGTTGGTTTGGCATTAGTGCACATCCTTGTGCCCTCGTCTAAAACTCTGGTATTCCCCATTCCTCAGTCTCTGAGTTAATTTGTTTCCATCATAGTCATTGCTTCCTAATACACTATTTAAATTCCGTGTGTGCTCCTACAGTCTAAGATCCAGAAGGGCCTCTTGCTTCCTTAGTTTACTGCTGTATCTACAGCACTAGAACAACCCCTGGCTTGTAGTATGTACTCGATATAACCTTGTGGATCAAACAAAAATCATTACCATCACCTCCTCTCTTGGTTAGTAAAGTGTGACATATTCACTATGTTTTTGTTTGCTTATAACCCTTTTGTTTGTTCTTTTTTTTTTTTTTTTTTTTTTTTTGCGGTACCAGGGATCAAACTCAGGACCTTGCACTGGCCAGGCAGGCACTTATTCCACAGAGCTATATCCCCAGCCCTGGTTTGTCCTTTTAACCCTATCATATTATAGTTAAGGAAATAAAATGTCTATGTGCCCATCATAACAGTGAAAAACAAATAAAAACATAGAAAAGCAGGAACTGAAACGCTACTGAGGCATGGAGCAGACACAGAGACACAAGAAAACACACAGGTGAGAATCTGCAGGTACTATGCTGGACCATGAAAACGCATAGAGAGCTAGACCGGAATGCACATACTGAGGGCATTTGAAGCTAAACTCCTATAATTACCTTGGGTACTTCCAGGTTCTTTGCTAACCAGAAAGTAAACACCTCAGATTGCCTCAGCCTTCTTTCAAACATAATGAAATAACTACGGCCTACTGGATGGGAAAGGACTAAGTCTAGAAAAATGAAAGCAGAATGAGAGTGGAAAGAGATACACTTGGTTAAAGGTTCAGCCATGTATTAGGTGTGTGAATCTAAACCAACTATTTACCTTTTCTGGAACTCAGTTTTCTTCTCTTACATAAAAATTCACCTGAGGAGGGCTGGGGATATAGCTCAGTGGAATAAGCGCTTGCCTAGCAAGCGCAGGGTCCTGAGTTCGATCCCCAGTACCGCAAAAAAAAAAAAAAAAAAAAAAAAAAAATTCACCTGAGGTCTTATAAGTATAAAATGGTGTCAATAAATTTTATCTTTCAGTTTCACACGTTTGTGATCACAAGAGAGAGCTACAAATAATTAAAATTGGAAAAAAATAATTCTTGAAGTTGCTGTGGTACATAACTGATACTTTCCCAAGAAACATGGACTTATGGTCATATCAGTTAAATGTGATTATGTGATATTTTGTAAGAAAACATTGTTTCAGTCATAGAGTCAACAAATAGTCTTAAGAGCCACACACAGTGGCACAGGCCTACAGTGCCAAGACAAGGCCAATGTGTCTGAGGCCTGCCTGAGCTACATGGGGAAACCCTGGCTCAAAGCACGCCTACACAAAAAGATTCAAATTATGCACCATTTACAATTATTCAATTTTCAAATTTTATAATTCCTATGTATCTTTTTTTAAAAATTCCTATGTATCTTAAAAGATGATAGATTCATCCAAAAGTATATATGTGTGATTGTGTATGTATGTGTATATATATATATGTGTGTGTGTGTGTGTGTGTGTGTGTGTGTTTAAATATATACATTTTAATAAACAATTTATACAATCTCAAATGGCAAGATAATTTTAAAAATTGATATCAATTTCTATAAAGAACAACTATAGTTAAATGGGTTAAAAAAAATCCCATCTCATCTTCTACCTTTCATAATATGCACATAAACACAACCCTTTGACATGAAGATAGCATCTATACATAACTAATTCAAATATTTGATATGGCAATTTAATATTACTTGGCAGTAATAAATAACAGCAACATTCATTTTAGCCTACGAATAATACTCGTTCCTATAACTGAATTTTCTTTGCAATATGTCATATGTCTCCAAGGAATACTATGATAGTGAGATTTACATTTATATAGAAGTTTGAGTAGATTTTACATCTATTAAGCCAACTCTTAGGAGAAAATTTTGGCGCTAATATCTGTATTTTATAACCTAAGGAAATTGACCCATGGAAATATGAATTGCTTTGCCTAAGGCCACGCAAGTTACAGCAGTAAAGCTGAGCTGTAAGCCAGATCCATTAATATCAGACCCCTGAAAGCTACTGGCAATATAATGATGAATGGAATTGAAATGTGACATCTTGCATGAACTTTATAGCCTATAATGAAATGAATTTCTTTACTGTACAGTAGCCCCACTTTATGAAAATAAAACTGCTTGTGAAACCTGTAAACAAAAAATGAGAAATCAAGGTACTTGAACAACTCAAACTTTTAAAAAATAAACTCAGTTACCTCTTCTGGTTGCTGGTGTTTCACCTATGTCAGAGAAAATATCTACTTAGTGGGGAGATTTGACTATATTCATGTGTAAAATTTTCCTTCATGGAGCAAATATTCCTTGAAGTCAGCATGTGCTATTTACTTTACTCAACCCAATGAATTCATTCTATCTGTGAGAGACTGTAAAATGGGAAAACATAAAGACCTAGGTTAAAGACTAAATTGTTTATCTATATAATTTTTTGTCTTATGTTTGAGTGGCAGAGCACATAACATGGACACCTTATTCTGCTTAAAACTTAAACTAATGCCTAAAATGGTATTTTATGAATATTTATGAATTGGTTTATTTTATTTTATTTTATTTTGTCTTTTTGAGACTGGGTCTCACTATGCAGTTCAGGCTGGCCTTGAGCTCATTTTGTAGCCCAGACTGGTCTTGTACTCTCAATGATCCTCGTGCCTCAGCCTCCCAAGTGCTGGGATTACAGGCGTGCGCCACGATTCCCAGCGAACTGGTTTATTTTAGAATATTAAAATTCTGGCACAAATTATTTTAATACTTACAGGATTTAAATTTAAGCTTTCATCCCAAACGTCTAAATTCCGACAAAGCACACCTAAATTAATGTTATTACACTCAAAGTTTCAAAAATTAACCTGTAAATCATGTGCTTCTGTTTGACTTCCATGATCCCAAACAAGAAAAATTAAAATGTGCTTTGATTAAGGCTATTTCTCACACTGTCTACATTCAATCTGAAGTCATATTGTTTTATTAATTTCTCCCAAAATCTTTTTCTCCTAACTCAGCATTTCCTTGCCCACGGCATGGCTGCTGCTCTAATTTGCAGCTCTTCAATTTGTGCTTGAATTGATGGCTCAGAATCATACCCTGGTTTCTTGCCTCTAGCTGTTCTAATTCACACCCAAGTAGCTGTCAATTAACATCCTTCACAACCTCCAATTGACTGTTCCCTATGTACAAATACGCAGTGGGCTTTTTTATTGTTATTGTCTTCACTAATTTTCAAGGCTCACCCATTTTCATTAAATTATTTGAAATGTAGTCAGTGCTTTACTTTATGAAGGTCATGATATTTAATTTAGCTAAACTAGTTCTTATTTTATTTTTCTATTTGGCATTTCAAATTTGGCAGCCAATGTATTGCTTTCTTAAGCCATCTCAGATTCTACCTTTGATGATAATTTATTTATAAGAACTTTTCACATTGCATATACTATCCAATCAGTTATCAATTCCTGTTTTCTAGATATCATGAAACATTTATCTTTGCTTAGGGCATTGCTTCCTAATCTATATTTTATGAGTCATCAACATAACTCAACAAATTGTTTTCACGATATTTCCTTCTAGGGTTTTCCATTACTTCAGTCTACTTTGCATTTCTAAAATCTAGAATTATATCTTTTCTAGATGAAAAAATATTTTCTATGCTCTTACAGTAGTGAGCAGGGAATGTGAAGCTAAAATAAGAAATCTAGTAACAAATAGGCAGAGATTTTTAGAAGCTTAATATCCTAGTGGTCATAGAGAAATCTAACTACTGAGAAGATCAGTAGTGACACTGAGATTTGGGTACACATTCTGAGTAATCTAGGAAGCAAGGAATTATTATTAATAACTGTTTCTTTTAAGCAGTCTATTTTCAGTCCCTAAGAAAGAAATGTACATGAATCAAGCTCTGAATGTGACTGTTTTCATGAAATCATTGCAAACTTTTCATAAATAAAAACATTAATAAAAAGTAGAGTATAAATTATGAGCCTCCTGTACAAATAATCATCAAGACTATTTACATACCTTAGAACACACATGAACCTGGAAGAAAAATGCGTCATTTGGAAAGAGATTGAATAAAAGTGTAAAGGCAGGCACATCCCTTTCTAATCTTAATCCGACAGATTTCGCACTTAATGCCTTGAGACTAAAAAAATTTCTTATAGATAATACTATTAGAAAAAATTTATATAAGCCAAGGCAGAGTTCTGGTCTGTAGGAATCCATTCTATCTTTTTTCTTAAAATGATCTTTTGTTATTAAGATTTCTTCTTATAACTTTCTTCTGATAACTAGTATAAAAAAAAGCCAAGTCAATTCTTTTTTTAAAAAATCTCTTGGAAAATAATTCCAATCCTCTAATAATAAAATTGGCAGTATAATACTTAAACAAAAATCAACTTTAACTAACTGGCTGGGCATAGTGGCCCCTAATCCCTGTGCTTGGGAGGCTGGGAAAGGAGGAGCACTGTGAGTTTGAGATCAGTCTGGACTGCACAGTGAGACTGTCTCAAGGAAATAAAAATCTTACATAAGATATCCAAATAATTAAGATTACTAAGCAAAAACCTCTAGCGAAACACAGCCTTCAGATTTATTTTAACGAAGATGCTGACTAGCAGAGCTACATAAAATTTCTTTTAAAGATAGTTACTATTTTAATAAAACAATATTTAGCATAGACATGCAAATATTAATTACAAGGTAAATTTGTACATTGTTTTTACTGTGAGAAATGTCTGACATTCACAGATGTTACAGTTTTAAACAGTGCTGTGGAGTCAGGGTAGAGCTCAGGGATACAGTGCTTGCTGACTCTGAGCAAGGCCCTAGGTTTGATTCCCAGCACTGCAAAAAAAAAAAAAAGAAAAGAAAAGAAAAGAAAAATCAGATTGACTTCAAGAAACTAACAAAGAAAATGAGACAAATTATGGTTCTGAAGAGAATATTCTAATAACTATGAAATATGTGCTTGTTAAAAGTTTATTTGTTGCAAATTCTGCCTAGATTTCTGCGTTCTCAGGTAAGACATGTACAGGAGGGACAAATGTTTTAGTCCATTGTTAATATTTAGTCCATAGCCGTACTAGCAAAAGGCGTTTACTGGTTACTTGTGTGTAATGGCCAGCCTGGTTTACTTAATGAAGACTATATCTTATTTGCAAGGTTTTCACAAACCAGAAAGATAAACACAACAACATCATAACTGGTGCTTCTCCTCTACGTTTGAGTGGTCCCCTCTCAGCTGCCCGAAATCCCGGCACCCTCCAACCTGCGCTACCTTTTCACTTGGCATTGCTCTACTTGGAATGCGATATCCCAGTATCTACAGAGCTTACTTCCTTCAATGCTTGAAATCCTTGCTCAGATGTGATCTCCTCAGCAGCAGTGCTCTCACACTTTAATGGCATCACCGCATGATGCCATTAAAGCAGGAAATCCCCAGAGTCATGGGAACACACTATCCTAACTTCCATTTTTGCTTTTTTTAAATTTTAAAGATAAAAGAACAAAAACGTATTAACAAACACATATACGTTTACAAAATAACACAAAAACAATACAAGCAATGCAGAAATTTAATATTACAGTGACTTTTTAAACATTATTACTTCTTTTTCACTTGATGTCCCCTACCCCTACAGTGTAAAATTAGCAGTAAGGATAAGCCACAAACGTTTTCCTCTTTTGCTCACTGCTATTATTAGCATGGCTTGGTGTATAAGACAGAGCAGTGAAGTCTAACGTATAATGGGGAGAAAAGGAGAGGTGCTTGTTTAAAAGAAAAAGATTTTTTAACTGAGCTTCTAGGAAGCCCATCCTGGCAGGAGCCTGAGATCATGTTCTCTAGAGAGAGAAAAGTGCAGGATTCAGCATAATTTCCTACCACAGCAGCTGCCTAAAGCAACCTAGAATGCCCTTCCATTTTTAGTCACATCAATTAAATGTGCTCAAGTTATCACTGACATTGCTTTCTGAAAAGCCTGACTGTGGGAACCTACCCTAAATGCTAAAACATGTCTCCAATATTCATTCAAATTTTTCTTAAGTATTTATTAAGTTCTATTCATTGGGAATACATCAGTGACTAACACACAGATCCATCTCAAAGGATCTTACATCTTTACATAAATTACTGCAAACTATACTCCTGTTACTGTGCTGTAGAAGTTATTCCTCCTAGTTCCTTTCATCCAACGTCCCTTCCCTTTCTCCCCTCTTCCCTTTATTGCCCCTAGTGACTACTGTTCTCCTCTCTGTCCCCCCATTTTTAAAGTTATACATATCAGTGAGAATGTATGGTATTTTTATCTTTGTATGACTGTCTAATTGCAGTGAACCAGTTCTCCATTTCTATCCACTTAGCCATAATTGACAAGATCGCATTTTTATGACTCCCTAATATTCACATAGAACATATATGTATTTATTTCTTTATATATCTTTCTTATTTTTCTACTCATGCACAAATGGGTATGTCAGTTCATTCCACATTTTGACTGTTGTAAATAGTGCTACAATAAATATGGGAACACATAGCTCCTGGATACACAATTGCATTTCCCTTAGATACAGATCTAGTCATGGTACAATTCAGTCATAGCAAATTTTTTTAGCATTATGAGTAATTTCTACACTGCTTTTCATAGTGGCTGCCCTTGAGTCCCCCAATACTAATAACACTGAACGCAAAAAATTCCTAAAATTCGTATGAAAAAGATGCTGAATAGCAATCTTGAAGAAAAAGAAAAAAATTGTAATTATCACAGTAACTGACTTCAATACATACTCCAAGGCTATAGTAGCTGCAACAACATGGTCTGTCATGAAAACAGATACGCAAGCAATAAAGCAGTACAGAGAACCCAGAGATATATCTACACACCTATAGTCAACTGATCCGTGACAAGGGTTCCAAGGATACACTGGGTATGGGGCAGTTGCTCCAATGAATGATGCTGGGGATACTGAATAACCATATGCAGAAAAATAAAAATAGAAGCTATTTCTTAATATACAAAAAAAAATTTTAAATGGACCAAGTACCTACATGGAATTAACCTAAGAATATTGCATTACTAACAGAAAACACAGGGAACCATTTCAAGAGATTGGTGTGCGTAACACTTTTTATAAAGTCCTAAAAGTACAAAAAATAAAACTAAAAATAAGCACATGGGATTATATCTAAGTAAAACATTTCTGTGTACCAGGTGAAACAAGAATGAAGAGAAAATATATGAAAGGGAACAAGATACATAGATAGAGAAATAGAGAGACATAGACAGACAGACAGAGGCAGAGACAGAGGTACACATATATCCAAATTATATGTGGAACTCAATAGCAAAACAACAGTAGTCTGATTAAAAACGTGCAAATTACCGAAACAGACATTCCTCAAAAGAAATACACAAATGGCAAAGGGAGGTATATGAGAAAACGCTTAACACCACCGATCATCAGGGAATGGCAAATCCAAACCACAGTGAGAAATCACTGAGCCCCGGTAAGAAGGCTATTATCAAATGGGCCAGAAAGCTAACTCTAGCAAGGATGCACAAAGCAGAGAATCTACACTTTTGGTGAATGCTGAACTTCTTCGCCAAGACTTTACACTTCTTACAACATGAACACCTCTTCTCAGCTTTGCATGCACACTTCAATATTTCATGCTTGTCAGGAGATCATTTTTAACAAGAGTAATGAATACAAAAAAGCCCACTATTTGTTAAAGGAATCTGGTAATTCATTACCTTGTCAGTGTGAGTAATTAGCCTCTAAAAAATAGGGCAACGAGAAGAATGGAAAGTAAAATTATGTGTCCAAATGTTCAATCCTGTCAAGTAACTAAAATTTTAATTACTTCTGTACATTTGATTATATTCCCCCTGTAATTTAAAGCATCATTGAATAGTATTTTTCTTTACTGCAAAGTAATTAACTCTAATTATTACATTTTGGCAATCAAATTATAAATTATGTTATAATAAAGTAACAATGTTGTCTTATTTCTACCAGCATTGCTATATTTTAATATATGCTATAAATTTTTTTGCAATAGTGCTATGAACTCTCACCTATTTTATTACTCTGCCACTTACCTTCTTAATAGCAAAAAAATCCTAGATTACATAAAGGACTATAACTCACAAGATGAAACCAATGTTTCACATGGTAGATTGGCTAGAAAAAAATTCTGAGAGTCAACAAGTGATTCTTTTTCCCCTTTTGAAATTTCCACTTTTACAATTGGCTATCTATTTTATTAGCATATTTTGCCTGAAATGTATGAAAAAATCAAATGTAAACAAGAAATAGTTATTTTTTTAGTTATACATTCCCTCAAAACCCCCAAAAAAAGATAAAACAACTGTTCTATGAAACGCACACCAACCCTAACTCTTCAGCTCTTTCTTCAAGGTAATTCACTTTGGGTCCCTAACAGCTGCTAGATATGTTACACAGGCATACCAGTGACCCTCCCACATGCAACCCAGTACTTGTTCCAAAATTAGGAGCACTCATCACATTGATTATGAAATGGAAACATTAAAAATTAGGCGGAAAACTGGTACAATGACAAAGTTCAATTCGTATCTCATGTTCATTACCTTCATGTTAACTGTATCAACTAAAAAATACACAATAAACTTAAGCAGGAAGATCAAAACTTTGGAGACATAAAGGGACAAAACAGAGTATATAATTCATCAGTTTACTTTTAGAATCTGTCCTTTTAGTCTCCATTCTATATTTGCCCTGAAAAACCATAAGAAAAATTTTCCCTTTTGCTGCTCATTCCACCACCATCTTACCCTTGCCACCCTCAACGCTGGCTTACTTTAATTAACTTAAATTCACCTGTCTGAGACTCCACTGGGGCAGCATTACTTCCAGGAACCTTTTTTTTTTATTGGTAGTGGGAATCAAACTCATGATCTCAGGCTTGCCAGGCAAGTGCTTTTGCCACTGAGCTGCATGCCCGGCCAACCCTAGGAACTTCTATCTTGTTTATTCTAGCGCTGTTCATAATCTTGTCACACCACTCACCACAGGGTAGTGTCATCACCAGTATAGCATTATGCCCATCCTAGTGCATAGAACCTAATGTACTAGACGGAAAGCATGGTTCCTTCTTAAATATTCAAAAATAGTAAACGTTTCATAATATAATACTACAAGTGTCAAATGAAAAATTAATCTGAGGAAATTCTCAAAATTAAGGTCAAGGGTAATTTCAAATATTTTATTTCAAAATAAGTCAGGGTCATTTATTCAGTTTTGAAAACTGAATGTTGATATTTTAAAACACGTTGACAGCTGGATGTGGTGCCTCATGCCTATAACTCCAGAACTCTGGAGGCAGAGGTAGAAGGATTGCCACGAGTTGCAGGTCAGCCTTGGCTACTAAGAAAGTTCAAGGCAATCCTGAACTACACAGAGGCTCAGTCTCAAAAAAAGGCAAGGTAACAGAATTGTGACATTCCATAATTAGAATAATAATAACAAAAATTAGTCTTTTATTCAACAAATATGAATTTGAAATATATGTAAACAAACAAAGTTTATCTATGGAAGGATAAGTGCTCAGTCCAAATTCCTGACATCACATTATTTAGGAAATAAGTAAGGAGAAAGGTTATCTCAGGTTTTTGAGAGGGACATTTGGAATGAAAGGGAGCCTTTGAAAATATTAAATTCATTTTTAGATTCTAAGATCGAAATAATACAACAGACATGTCATTTTCTTCTATACTTCCTAATAACTACTACTAACTGCAGAATATTTTGTCTAATGGGAATAATATTCTCTGTTTACAGTTTGGCTACTATTCAAATTATCTTAATCATGAATTTT